>JARGYF010000019.1:600000-825126 GCA_029203975.1 Mycena vitilis
ACACCTTGCAGCGTACGGCCCTACACGGCCGCAGCTGTACCTCGTCGTACTGCGGTACCTCACCTCTACGCCGGCGCTGCTTGCGCGGCACGAGGCGGATGTACGGGGTGTGCTCGAACACATTGACAAGGAGGGGATTGCGACGCCGCTTGGGATTATACAGGTGCTAGCGCGGAACGACGTCGCGAGCGTGGGGCTGGTGAAGGATTGGCTCATGACGCGGATACAGACGGCGCGGGCGGAGATTCAGAGTGTACGTTGTTCCTTCTCTCCCGCAACATGGCTAATGCTAGCATTGCGAATAGGACCAGGAGTGGACGACGTCGTACCGGCTGGAGACGGCCGCGAAGCTCAAGCAGGTCGCGGATCTTGCAGATCCCGAACACCCGCGTGTGTTCAATGTTACAAGGTGCTCTGGTTGTGGCGGACAGCTTGACCTCCCGAGTGTGCACTTCATGTGCAACCACAGCTTCCACCAGCCGCGGTGCGTATATTCAACACTTAATCCTTAGACTTCTCTTACGCGTAATTAGATGCTTGCAAGAAAACGAGACAGAGTGCCCAATCTGTGTCCGCGAGCATGGCGTTATTCGGGAGATACGACGAAATAACGAGCGGCTGGCGGACCAGCACGAGGTGTTTGTGTCGGAGGTCAAGGAGGGCGGGTTTCCTGCACTCGCGTCGGCATTCAGCCGGGGTATCTTGAATATGTCGCGATTGGAAGAGATTGGTGTTTAGCCAAACTGCGCCAAACACATGAACGCCGGAGTCCTGATTTGGGAAATTTTCCAATGCTGACGTCCGGGTTTTTAGCGCGCCTTATGATACGAGTTACGACAAACGAGAAGTTTCTGGAAGTAGTACAGGGCGGCTGAGGTGAAGTGTGTATAATCTTGAGAGAAAAGGAAGAATGGAAGGAGAATCGACACGCCAGCATGGGGCCTATGCGAGGTGCTTTTGATTCTCTTTTGTGAATCTGGTCCTGCGTTCTGCACATGTGCTGGAGCGGAAAACCCGGAAGCATTCCCACGATAAGGTTGTCCCAAGCCAGTTGAACGGTGGCGGTGTGGTGATGGTTTCGAAAGTAACATCAGCAAACAAGCATGGCTTCTCCAATTGTCTCTCCTTCTTCCTCACTCCAATTTGACAGACAGACGCGGGCGACCCAATCTCGGAATCCTGTTTCTCTGCGATTGTATAAAGTCTTGGGCACCAATTTCGATGACGAGGCAACCAGGGAAGCGTTGCAGACCCTGTCAGAGCTTTACGCAACTTCTACTAGCACCGTCAAAGGAAAGGAGGTCCTGCGGAATGGAGAAGAAGACGATGTGGGCGAGGAATCGGCGAAACCAAGTGTTGGAGTTGCGGAGGAACTCTTGACCGAAGCCGTTCCCGGAGAGTCTGCCGCGCGAGCTCGCAAGAATCTCCGACGCGACATGGAAAGGAAATTAGCGGAAGGCAGCCACCAGTTTCTGAAAGCTTTTAGCGAGGTGGACCAAGTGCGTCCCGCTTGCGATTTAGTTCCATAACTGTATCTTAGCAGCTTTACAGAAATTGGAAGAATTGCAGCGGCATGTTGCTGCGATGAATGCCAGCTGTGACGACGCAGAAACCCAGCTTATCCTCACCAGTGAATCGAGTGCACTGTTACTGGAACGCGCAGGTAGTCTGAGCGAGGAAAGGTCAGTGCATTCGGTATCATTTGCGCGTATTCCGACCAGACCGAAGGCAGGAAGTGGAGAATAAGAAGTCAATCGTCACTTTGTTTCTCAGCCGCTTCACGTTGAATGAAGAGGAGGTAGAGGCAATGTCATCCCGCGACATTCCGGTTGGACACCGATTCTTCCGAGCCATGGATAAGACCGAACGTATACGAACGGACTGCAGAGTGCTCATGGCGGGAGAAGAGGGGCCCACGCAAGCAGGGTACGTTCTCGCGCTCTGTTCGAGCCAGTTCTTAATCTCCGCACCAGTCTCGACATTATGGCATCGACGTCTTCCTATCTGGAACAGGGATACGAGAAAATATTCCGGTGGTGCTCGTATGAATTCCGACAGATGGGTCGTGACATGCAAGTTGAAGTAGACGAGATAATGCGGGAAGCTATCAGCAGATTGCGTAAACGCCCAGAACTCTTAACGTGCGTTTCTGTGTCTACGTGAATTGCCTCGAATCTCATGCACTGTACAGTGAGGCCCTCACCGCGCTTTCACAGGCCCGGCAGGCAACGCTAATGTCCTCTTTCTTGACGGCCCTGACCAGGGGAGGTCCCTCTGGCCTACCGCGACCTATTGAATTGCACGCTCATGATCCTATGCGATATGTCGGTGACATGCTCGCTTGGGTGCATCAAGCCATTGCCGCAGAGCGCGAATTCCTGGAGAGCCTGTTCGGTCTCCAAGCGGATGGTAGAATGGTAGGGAGCGTGCGGGTGTTCCACGAGAAGAGCGAGGAGGAGGATTGGATTCGAGAGTTGATGGATCTTGCTGTTGGGAAGCTGTGCGTCCCTCTCAGGGTAGTTCTGCAGTTCATCCGGTCTTAACTTGTAATTGACCTTTTTTTGACTAGGTTCGAGTACAGCAGACCATACGATCGCAGGAGAGCAGTATTATCTCCTATAAAATCGCCAATTTGCTGCAATTCTATATGATAACAATGCGTCGGACGATCGGGGAGGCCGCGGTTCTGTCAACTACGCTGAACGAGTGCGTTTCCAACTTCCACAAGCTCCCACCTATTTCATTATCAACAGAATAACGGAGGTCGCATACAAAGTATTCTATGAGGCGATTGAGACCCAGGGGCGTGCATTACTGCGTGCTACTCTGGTATGTTCTTCCTATCTGACCATCTTCCGCCGACTAAACTTTTTAACAGGACTTGGATGACCCATCTCTTTCACCGCCTCTGGTCATTCTGGATCACGCGCAAATATTAAGGGAGGTCATGAACGTTTATGAGTCCTCCCTTCTCGGGAACGAAGGCGAAGCCGAGCAGACGGCTGGCTTCCAGCGTATCCTCGATGTGACAGTCGATCCTGCGGTCGAATTCTGCGTCAGCAACAGTGAAGAGAAAAAACGCTTGAGACCGAGGTGGGATCGGGACGTCTATGTACTCAACTGCTTGAGTTATCTACAGGTTCGGTGTTTTCTCCTCACTCCGAGATTCGCTGACACGAGGTCATGAAGAGCGTACTAGAACCCTTTCCGTTCACCTCGCAAAAGCGGCAGACGCTTCAAGACGTGGTCGACGAGAAAGTTGCCCATCTGACGGAGGAACATGTGAGCAAATATCACTATTCGCGACAAGCCCCTCACTTCTCGGTTCCAGTACAAAAACATCATGGTTGACGCTGGCATCGACCAAATAGCTGAGACATGTATAAACCACGATAAAAGCGTACGGGCCTCGTTACATTTTGTCATCTGTCGCTAAATCAACGCTATAGGAGCCATTATCCCGCATTCCAGCTACCCTACCCGCCCAACTGCAAACCGCTCTCCACAACTTTTCGCTCTGGCTTTCCGGGCTCGAGGTCGTTCAATCTCCCCGCCTTTCCCAGCTTACTGCGCAGCGGCTGCATATAAAGATCCACCAGGCTGCCCTGGAGCGCATGGCCGGTTCGTATCAACTGATATGCGAGCAGGTTAGGAAGCCGGAAAATAAGTATGAAGCGGCATCGACACTGTTGGGAAGTGAGCGACCGTTTGGGCAAGTTAACTTGCTTTGGCAAATATTTGGGCTTGAGTTAGACAGTGTAAATGACTCGTAGATGAAGCTCGATCAATTGCAAATGTATCAGTCCGCTTTCCAGTCCGCTGTGAGAGAACGAGATCGGACTTGAGCTTGAGATCCGCAGTGACGCGGACGCGTCCGAGTCACCCGTCACAAAGCAACGCGCCAAAAGTCAGGTGGACGCCTCTCGCCCTTTTTGATCGAAAACGAATGGCTTCCACCTTGAGCAGGCTGAAGCCCCCTGGAGGCTTCCCCCGGTCGCACAATGCATTTAGACCGTCTTTCAAAAGTCCATCTTCCCTTCGGCGATACACCGAAGGAGCCCCGGCGTCGTCACAAGGTCGGTCGTCCGAGTCTATGTACTCCAACTTCAAGCCGCACAGGGAACTCCCTCGAATCGAAGTATGATGCGGGCTGGCTATCTATAAGATACTCACCCACTCTCAGAAACGATGGCCTATGATGCTCGGCCTCACCGCCATAGTATTGACTAGTTGGGCTGGATTTTTGACCTACGTGACGAACGAGACGAAGGTCACGTCGTCGGTGGTCAAGCAGATTCTGCGGACCATAAAGACCGATCCCCAGTTGCTGGAAGCACTCGGCTTGGCTATACGACCTCAGCCTGAGTGGTGGCTGAATGGGTATCCGATTATTCATGGACAGGTGCGTGGATCATCCGTGTCTCAATTCAGCCACTGAAGATGGAGGGCAAATCAACCAGATCAACCAGCTGCAGGGGAACATCGATGTCAGTTTCCGGATCAAGGGGTCGCTGGGTGCGTTGCTTCTACTTTGCCACTGTTTCTGGGAACTAACGCGTGCTTAGGCTCCGGCACAGTTTATTTCACCAGCGTTCGAAAAGCCAAGGGTATTCCCTATGAAATCCGTATGTCCCCAGATTCTGTAACTGAAACTGCTCTGAACATTTCATTGTATAGTACGGTTTAGAGTAATACTTGATGACGGTCGAGTCGTTGAGGTGCAAACAGCCTTTGATCCACATGCCCCCCCTGAATAAAGTCTCTTTTATCGAACTTGCGGAGGAATCTGGGGCCTGCTTTGTCATTCAACTCTCAGTCCAACTCTGAAATATTTCAGAGTCTACCCAGACATGTCTCACTCCCTCGACCCCAGTTTCAGCCCGAAATGCTGCCGCTCCCAGACATCTTGTGCAACCGTTCACAACTTGTTTGCCTCCGTGACTCCTCTGCGTCAGTCTCAGCCTGAAATGCTTCCGCGGCTTATGCCTCAGACATGTTTTACAACCCGTTTCCTTCCTCCACGCCCCTGGGTCAGACAAATGCCTCCGCTTCGTATGCCCGAGACACGCGTTACAAATCGTTTGCTCGACGAATCTCACCATGGAATACTTCCGTTGCATTTGTCTACATGTTTTACCGTTCGTTCGCTCATCCACCAGTCCACTTGGATTTCCTGCCTCTGTCGGCCGCATGAGGGGCCCCAGCCCTGCACAGTGTGTGTAAAGATATGCAGAAGAATTCGCCCCAAGTCGCATTTTCAGTTTGATTTTGTGCGGTCACCATTTGATTAGAACCAGCCCTGAAGAGGTCATAGCCGGTTGCTTCTTGCTGCCCATCATCGAAGTCATGTCAATATCCCTATATTGATGGCATGTGTTTTCTCAATTTTCCTCAAATTGTTCTGCGCACTGGCTGTGCATACAATCGTCTACCGAGCTCCACCTACTCCACCAGATCGACGGATATGATCGATCGAGAACGGGGCGCCTGTGGCCAGCTAGCCGAAAAAATTCGATCTTGCTAGCCGAAAACCTATAAATGGAAGCCCAGTAGGCTGTGGATTTCCTCAGAGTCCGGCTGCACTCTCACAGGCCAGTCGTTTTCTCCCTCCTCCGCTACTCACCTTTGACTTTTCAGAACGCGGACGACGGGCGGGACTACTGACATTTTGCCTTTCAGAACGTGAACGACGGCGGGACCGGTCGACTATCAGTGTGCGTCGTCATCTTCTCGGGGGTGGCGGCAATCCGACGTCGGGGCTGCATGGGTGGATTAGAGTCTCCGAACTGGCTCACCCGGGTGAGGTCTGGTAACGAGGCTTGAAAAACCCTGGCCAGCCGGAGTGGCAGCTGCGCACAGCGGTACCACGATTGCCTAGCGCGTCGGTCACGGAGCGGGCCCTCGGCTTTCCCGAGGTACGTCTTCTCTTTCCTCATCCCGCCGCCGCCCTTGGCTAACTCGCTCGCTCGCAGGTCTCGAAATAGCCCGGAGTAGATGATGCCGCCGCTGTCTGATCTGTTTCGTGCCTCTCTGGGGTTGCAAGCATTTCGGGGCCTCTGCCTTCAGTGAATCGGGTGGTGCCAGCTGTGCCCATCGAACATGGACCTAAGGTCATGGCGTTCATCCTCCTTAGGGCGGTGTGGCGACCCCCCTTGGTGAGCTCTCCCTCATCGTGTTGTTTCCGACCTGGTCTGACGCGCTTTTGCAGCCTGCGTACGCGCCTTTTGGCTCCTGCCTTTGCGACGTCGGCCAGCCAGCTCCATAGCTGTCCGGGTAAGCTTCCCCGTTCCCTTTTCTTCATGCCTTGTCACAGACGACGCCTTTTTTCCAGCCGGCGAGTCGGTCTGACGCCCGAAGACCGTCAGTGGCGCCCGAAGACCGTCAGTGGCGCCCGAAGACCGTCAGTGGCGCCCGAAGACCGTCATCCTGGGGGTGGGTTCGCAACCCTCGTGCACCCTTGTCGTGGGCCCCCAGGCTTAAGACTTCGGTCGACCAATAGCACGTTAATTGTCGGGCTTGTTGTTCTTTTTTCTTCTTGCTTTGCCTTGTAGTACAGCTTGTAATGCCTTGAGAATTCGATAGCTTTGCTGCTTTGTATCCACATGAACGTGTTTGAATATTTGTGCCTTCTGTTGTTTGACGCCTTCTGGTGCGTTCTGTTGCGGGTTTTTGATCAAGTCTTGCTATCCAAAAGAACAAACTAGATTTTATCTCGTACTGATACACTGTATAAAAATTGAGATCGTCCGCCACGACTGAACCACAAATACACTCTACACTACCGTTTCCTTCCCTTTCGTCCGCCCGTCGTCCCCGCATTAAAGCCTTTCTCGACGCATTCCCTGCAATACCATTTCTCAGGCGTCGGCTGGGTGAGTTGCACGCACGATAGATGAAACTGCCAGGAAAGGTTAAGCATCGAACAGTACGGCGAGTAAATGAAAGACGTACCCATTCATAAGGACAATCGTCGTTATCGCAGGCAATCATCTGCCCGTAGGGTTAGAACAGTGTATCGCGAGAAGAGAAAGCAAGGACGCACATCGCCGTAGCTCTGCTTCTGACAGAAACAGTACAGATTCTCGTCCTCGCCTTCTCCATCCTCTTCGCCCTCTGCGTCCATACCGGTATCCTCGCGGGGGTGGATCTGGCGTGAGAGGCGCGATCGCTTGTGCGAGCTGTGAGAGTTGGAGACCGTGGCGGAGGTCAAGGGGGAAGCGGATCGTCGGGGCGGCGAGGGAGCAGCGACGGGCGCGAGCTTGATAGAAGTCGGCGCTGTTATGCGGCGCTCTGTTGTAACTATCAGCGACGAGTACAGAGGGATTAAGAGTCGCACCCACTCTTCTGTGCAGGACCGACCGATATCGAAGCGTTGGCGGACAATACAGGAGTAGACGGCACCTGCTGTCGGATCTCGGGCATTGACGCGCTCGCACCCAACGCCGTGCGCAGGCTCTCGCTGATCTGTGACACGGGGTTGCGTGAGCTGCCCGAATAAATCTCCTCGATGAGCGGGGCGTTGCTCGAGAAGGAGGGCGTGCGCGGGGTGCGCGCGGATAAGGACTGCTCCGGGATCTCTCCCTGCAGGACGCGGACCTTGGTGAGGTCCGAGTCGAGGCGCGCACGCGTGCGGGCGACGAGGTCGATGATGCGCTGTGCGAGGGCGCATTTCTCCGACGAGAGCTCATTTATTTCAGCGTAGGCGGCGGATATCTTCCCGGGGATTAACATGGACTTGGGAGATGGCGCGCGCGTGGGGCCGGGTGAGGGAGAGACGCTGGCGGAGGAGGAGGCGGAATTTGATGCCTTTAATGAGTGGCGGATGTACCGCGACGAGTCCCTGTCGATTTCTAACTGTAGTTCTAAGGGAGGTCAGTTTCAACTCAGGAAGTGAAAAGAGACGGCAGATACCCTGCGCCTTGATTTCCTTCTCTCTTATTTCTTGCAGGAGGTGGGCTACTTCATTAGGCAGATTATCGAGGCCTGCGCGACGCATCAAGTTCCGACAAGCAGGGCATAGAACATTTAGACACACTGTATATAAACTCCGAGACGATAGTGGACGCATCCTCGAGACTTTGGGTGTTATTAGCGTTCATTGCCGATGAACGTTCGGGGAAAGAGAGTAACCGTCGGCTTACAAATTGATCCGGAACCTAAAACAATACAAGAAAACAAAGGAAAAACGCTTTCTTCACTTTGTGGGTCATCGAAAATGTTTCTACTGAATAAAGGAGCAAATACATAAATGTCTGTTCGTCGAAATACGGTTCATCGCGGATGTCCTGCATCATAAAGTCGTCCTTCATCCTCGGAAGGTGCAGCAGCTGTTTCAAAAATCGGTGACCGGTCGAACGAGAAGGACAGAGGGCACTGACCTGACCATGTATGGAATGACAGAGGCTAACAGCGTCACGAAAGATGCCCAGATCATGTACAGGGCCGTCCCCACGGTCACCTCGATGCCGAGCGAAACGTCGCCCGTTCCTACTGTGAGTGAGTTGACGGATTGAGTCTTTTTTATCATGACGGTCCAGATGCTGGCGCCGATGAGGATGAATATGCTTCCAAGAATTGCAAAGGCCGTTGAGGCGAAAAAAGTAAACGCGGTTTTAGCGACTCCGCTGCGGACGGCGGTATTAATTTAGCCACGAGGCCGGGGGTCGAGTGGACGCACGTTAGTAGGGCCAGCGCAGCACATATTGTTCCGAGAAGCAGCATCCAATAGGCAGCGCGCGAGCTGTGCCCGAGCGAGTCCGAGTCGATGAAAAAAGACTTGTCCCCGAGAATAAAGTTCGTGAGGGTCGTATAGTTGGCAAGCATGTCGGACGTGAGGGCGGCATAGGGTAGGAACTGGTTCTGGATAGAGTGGTTCGTGCAAGTCCCGGCAGTGTCGTTAACGTATCCGCAATGTGAATACAGGCCGAACAGATAAAACTGTCGGAGGCCGAGGCCGGATTCGAGCGGAGCGGAGGCATTCGTTGTGTAGAGGTCTTCCACCGGGTCAAATATGGCAGCGTGCAGAGCGTCACTGGAGTCGAGATATCAGTCGGATATGCTTGCGCAGCAACGCGACGCACCCATAGGATGATACATTGATTTTGGCCTAGTTAAGAGATCAAGAGACGATGTGCGGTGCTATGGGCGATCGCACCAGTGATAAGCCGCGGGGAACGTTGGAGGTATTGATTTGGGAGACCTTGTGGAAGCTGAGAATAAGGTTTGAAGAAGGAGAACGAACCAACGTGGACGAAGATGAGGAGGAGGAGGGAGACGAAGCTTTTGGGATGATCAGAAGTGGACTAGGGAAGCAGGGGAATCGAGTACGCCAGGAAGGAAGCCGATCCCACACATATTTCCCCGCGCATTGTAGTGGTAGGAGGGGAGCCAGAAAAACGCGTCGACGATGGCTCGACGCGTGAGTGAAGCCTGCCGGCAAAAACGTTGGTTCGATTTGATGTTTGATTGCATTTTATCAGATAATCGCAGCCACTGTAATTCGAGGGTCCATATTTTATTTGACGCGTGGTACGCTATAGTCATTTCTGTACGCAAAAACACGTCTATGTACACTCCCGATACAAATCACAGAGAACAATACACGCTGAATGAGTGCCTCCAACACGTTGTGCCCAGAAAACATTAATATTCAGAAGAGTGACGGTGACGGTACGTCAATTAGGGCTGACCCTAACCCCAACGCGGACCGGGGATACCCGACTTGTTACTCGACGCTCTCTCTCTGCACCATGGCACACGTACCGCCCCTCATATCTCCCCTGCCTCCCTCGGCGTCGGTCGTTATCGACACCTCTCCGGAAGCCATGGGTCTTGCAGAGCCCAAGGACGGCGACTTATCGCGCAGCCGCGTTAAGCGTCTCTCCAACACTATGGAGAAGACCGTCACCAGACTCGGCAGAAGTATCAGTGGAAAGGCCTCCGCTTCTTCACCTCCAGGTTCTCCAAGCAAATCCGCCACCACAGGCTCGTCGCGGCACAAACGCATGTTTAGCCTCACCCGCAAAGGCAAGGGCAAAGAGCGGACCGACGACGGTAACACCGCGCCTCTAATCCGTGTCTGTGTTCTAATACCTCTGTGGCTTCAGATATGCTCTCGCCGCCGTCGACGTCAAGCACGCCCAGCGCGTCTCGTCCAACGTCTCCATTGAAAGTTCCGCGCGAGTCCACCGACGATTCCCCATTCATCACCCCTCCCTCCCCCACCCTGGGCCCTCTTCGCCCTCCCTTAAGCCCTTTCCGCGGTGGCGGCTCCGTACGTCCCTTTTCCCCGACGCGCGTCTCCTTACGTGTATCGCCTAATTTCCGCTTCAGATGCGTGCGGGAACTCAGACTCTCATTCAAGCTCTCCAGGCTCTTCCCTGGACGGATCCCGACAATGACGATGACGCGGCGATTCCTAATCCTCTTGGCCCTATTGATTCAGACAGCGATGAAGAGGGCAAGCCAGGTGTGCCATACGTTTGTTGCGCATTCTCCTATCAATACTTACTTTCTACGCGTCTAGCGGATCGTCTGGCTTCCTCAATACACACCATCTATCGCCCCTTGGCCCGCTCTCAGCGTCTGAACCAGCCCGTTGAGGGTCCTCGTAGAAAGGCGTTACCCCAATATTCGCCCGTCAGCGAGGAGGAGCCTGCATCCGATGCAACCGTCGAATCCTCGGACGAGCAGGATGCGGAGGATTTCGAGCTGTCAACACCCCGACCGCCGTATGCTGAGCGGCCGATGCCTCTGCACGAGCGGTTACAACAGCAGAGTGACAGCGCCACAATACCACCTTCTATGATGCGGTCCGGGAGCATGGCTACGGTCAGAATACAGCGCAGGGTTCGGTTGGCCGAGAAGCTCAAGCAAGTATTCGATCTTGACGGCATAGAAGAGGTTTGGGCCGGTATGTTGCTTGTTTCCTCACACATCGCCTCATCTTTATTCTGCCTCAGAAATGCCCTGTTGGTTACTGCGCTCCGTTTGTCAGTCGTTTTTCTTTAAAATCCTTGCCGTGCTAAACATGACGCCCTCAGTGCTGCAAGGGTATATGTATCTCACAAATTCATACCTGTGTTTCTTCGCCCACATGCCCGCGAGAGAGGTTGGCAACTTGCCCGCTGTTTCGTATTTGCTACAATTCATGTTCCATACTAGGACCAAGTTCTCAAATCTGGCTCACTTAATAAGAAGGCACAGCGTACTAAACGCTGGATCAAGCACTGGTTTGTCTTGAAGAACGATGCACTGTCGTGGTACCAGTCATCCTCAGTGAGAAACCCTTCCACTGTTCCAGCTCAAATAAAGATTTACCGAATATGTCCTTTAGGACCCGTATTTCCCACATGGCATTGTGGATCTGCGTTATGCGATCTCATGTGATGCGGTGAGCGACAAGGAGTTTCGTGTGCGGACCAACCAGAAGACGGTGGTCTTGTCTGCACCGTCTATCCCCAGTCGCGAAGAATGGGTCAAGGCTATTCGCAAGGTCATCTTCAAGGCGCAGAACATGGGTGACAGCGTCAAGATCGCCATTCCATATTCCACCATCCTCGACGTCGAAAAGTCCACCGCCATGGATTTTAGCGAGACGATCGAAGTAAAGGTGTTTGACAAGGAAGAACATTTCTCTGTCGACTCGTACTTTTTCGCCTACTTTCACGACCTTGCGTCTGCTCTGGACCAAATCCGCGACGCTGTCCGTGCGCACCGCATACAGCCAGAACGGTCTTCACCGCAGCTAGTCATGGACACCACGGTCGCCCGTCCCGCACCCGCACCCGCACCTGGCCTCCCCGACCGCGTACAGAGCCTCCCTAATCCTGAGCACTCCAAGGCTCCGACCTCGTCATTCAGCATTTCCTCTTTCTTGCGGCCTTTCCAAGAGACAATATCTCTCGCGCGGCCGAGCGCGTCCACTCTCTCCCCTACCCCCGAATCCGAGGGATTCACCCACATCTCACGCCGGCCCGACTCGTCTTCCTTTATCCCTACGACAAGCTCGCCCATGTCCGACTCGGAACACACCACTCCCCACCCGCGGACGCCGACGGCCCCAGAACACACGTACCCTCCGTCCCCTTCCGTTTACCGCAATGATCCTGACCACCCGTTGATTAGCGAGAGCAGCGGGAGTGCGTGGAGCGTCGGTGTCCCCTCGTGGCTGCGCGGCCCGCGGCGGGTGTTTGGCGGGGGCTCGGACGCGGCGGCGGAATCTTCTCCTGTGGTGCCCTCCGCCAGTTGCGTGCGGGAGGTGTATTCGGGCACGACGCTCCCGTTACCGGGCAGTCGGGCGAGCGGGCTTGGGGATTTGGCGTTCAGCGTGCTTCAGTCGCCCAACGTCCCCATCGACCCTGAGATGACGGAAAAGTTCCGCACTGTGTTTGCGTACGACGAGAAGGAGACGCTGCTTGGATGTAAGATACCCTGTTCATTATCTTTGGTCTATGCCGACTTGATATCACAGACTTTCCCGGATACATCTTTCGCCTGCTGCCCGTTCCTGGGCGGTTGTACATATCCACGAATTATTTTTGCTTTAAATCTACAGGGCCGCTCACTGCGAAAACCAGGGTGAGTCTTTATGTAACAGTTCCTCGTTTCTGCTAATTCATTTCTGCTTTAGATGACATTACCTATCCGAGATCTCCTCGCGATCGAAAAGACCAAGGCGACGCGGTTTGGGCATCACGGTCTCATCGTCATAGTAAAGGGGCACGAGGAGCTGTTTTTCGAGTTTGGGGCGGAGGACAAACGCGACGCGTTCGTCGCGCTTTTGGAGCGGCAAATGGACGACGTGCGCCGGCGGCTACCAATTGGTGACAATGTGACACCGGGCAAGCGTGACGCGCTCATCCTCGAGGAATTCGAGCCGAAGCCGTCCGTTGCGCCGCACGACCCGGCACCCACCGAGAACATGGCCGACTCGCTGCCCGCACTGATGTTCACGTCCGCCTCGTCGACGTTCTTGACGTTCAAGCCGAAGCGGAGCCTGCACTTTACGTTCTTGACGATCGGCTCGCGCGGGGACGTGCAGCCGTATATCGCGCTTGCGAAGGGGCTGATCGCGGACGGGCACAGGTGTCGCATCGCGACGCACTCCGAGTTCAAGGACTGGATTCAGGCGGTATGTCCTAGTTCAATTCTGAGGTCGGGCACGTTCTGATCAGTTTACAACAGCACGGGATAGAATTTGGCCACGTCGGTGGGGACCCCGCGGAGCTTATGGCCCTATGCATTGAGAACGGCACTTTCACCGTGTCGTTCTTGAAGGAGGGTCTGCAGAAGGTGTGTTTTTCGCCCTTGTAATCTAGCGGTGCTATATGAGGGTTTGTAGTTTCGCGGATGGCTTGATGATCTACTCAAGCAATCTTGGGAGGCCTGCCAGGGTTCTGATGTACTGGTCGAGAGCCCGAGCGCCATGGGGGGATACCACATCGCAGAGGCGCTTGGTATACCATATTTCAGGGCGTTCACTATGACTTGGACCCGGACGAGGTAAATGCTTTCCTTGTACATCACATCTTTCTATTTTAACAAGTCTAGGGCGTATCCCCACGCGTTCGCAGTACCAGAACGCAAGATGGGTGGAGGCTATAATTACATGACTTACGTCATGTTCGACCAAGTATTTTGGCGGGCTACGGCGGGTCAGATCAACCGGTGGAGGAGGAATGTTTTGCATCTCGGCAGCACCAGTTTGGATAAGATGGAGCCCCACAAGATACCGTTCTTGTACAACTTCAGTCCCTCGGTCGTCCCACCTCCGCTGGATTGGCCTGAGTGGATCCGGGTAACAGGTAACACGAATGCCTATCGTCCGTTGTTCGATGAGCTCACCAGGGTCACACAGGCTACTGGTTCTTGGATGACGCCGATGTCAGTGCGAAGAAATGGGCGCCTCCTCCAGAGTTAGTCAAGTTCATCGACACGGCGCATGCTGAGGGCAAGAAAGTCGTCTACATCGGCTTCGGCAGCATCCTTGTCTCTGACCCCAGGACGATGACGCGCTGCGTTATTGATGCGGTATTGCGGAGCGGCGTGCGCGCGATTTTATCTAAGGGGTGGTCAGACCGCCTCCAAGCGAAAGCGGGCGAGGCCTCTGAGCCAGAGGAGCCGTTACCCAAGGAGATCTACCCAATACCTTCGGTCCCTCATGACTGGCTATTCCAAAGGATTGATGCTGCGTGCCATCACGGTGGGGCTGGCACCACTGGGGCCAGTTTGCGTGGTATGTCGTCGCTGTTGAAGTCAGCGCGCCGATTGTTGAACTATATTAGCTGGAATCCCCACAATCATCCGGCCATTTTTTGGCGACCAATTCTTTTGGGCTGACCGTGTCGAAGCACTAGGAGTGGGGAGCGGGGTCCGAAAGCTGACTGTTGACACTTTAACGGAAGCCCTTATCTCCGCGACCACCGATATCAAACAAATAGACCGTGCTCGGTTGCTCGGAGAAGGAATCCGGGCAGTATGTTTCAAACCTTTCCCTGGACTCTGCGGGCACTAACGGTGATGGCAGGAGGACGGAGTGGCCACGGCCATAGAATCTATCTACCGGGACATGGATTATGCGCGCTCCCTGATCAAGCGTGTCGTTCCCGACTTCGATGACGATGACGAAGATGAGATAGACGGAGAGCACTCTACTATTCGTGACCGACCCAGCGAACCGTCTCAGTCCGGATATAGTTCCAGCGGATCTGCGCCGGGCGGGAGTGAGGACTGGAGTGTTATTTCTGAACAGGACGGACGGCGGTCCTCGATTAGCAGCTCTAACCATAGTGAAGGACGGTCAGCAGAAGCCTCCTCTAAACGAAACAGTCTGGCGGCGGCCGTCATGTCTGTATTACCATCACCGAGGCGACGTACTGCCTCTACCACCACGACTGAAGCACCACATACATAATTAGAGGTTCCTGTACATAGATTTCGTATATTGTAGCTCATGCCCATAGTTCATGTATTGTAATGCTCATCGAACACTTTCTTGCTAAACTGACCGAATGTGCATGAATCCGAGAGATGTTGGTCTACGTCCGGCTGCATGAACAAGGCGAAGGTTTCACGGCTTGTCTTTTCAGATCCAGGTGCAACTCCAACCCTAACGCAATGCGGCGTCGCACGTAAAGTTCCACCCGTGGCAACTTCGAGGGCTTCGCCCGTCTGGAATGCCAGACAATCCACAGGTATGGAAACTTTGGTCAGGTCGCCGCCGCGAGTGCGAATATAAAGCCCCGACGCAGGAGAAGGCGACGGTACCGTCTCGGGACCGGATTCGCCTTCACGGACAAACATGGCCTGTGGTGCACAGTAAGGCAAAGAGGAAGCTTCGAAACGGCGGCTTACAGAACAAAGGCCCGTCAAAATGCTGTGGTCCCGGTGCCAACCGCACCAATTATCCACCGGGTCATCTTCCCTGGTAACAGGGGAGTCGGGACTCGGCGGGAAGTAATGTAGGAGACGAGCTTTGATGGTATTTGAAGTGCTGATTAATTGAGGCAGCGAAATTGAGGCGTCGTTCAGATGTGAAAGGGCTGTGTACAGGTTAGAGAGAAGATGGACAGCGAGCTTGTTGACGTACCAAAGGGCTGGCATGCGACCGCCAGTTCGCATCCGACTTGGAAGATGAATCTGAAATGCTCTTATGAATATTCTGCTTGGATGCATTGTCCCAAGCTCTTACTTGCCAAGCTCTTTGAATGCATTCTCAAAGCCCTCCACTCCGGCCTCGTCAACCTTTGGCCCTGAACACATTCAAATACCAAAAGGTGAATGATCTGAATGAACATACATAGGTTCTTGTTGTAATATTCTGGATACTCCTCCCGAAGGGCAGACGAAACGTCGGGATCCTCAACCACCGGGTTGGCGTAGAAAGAGCCTTTGAGAAGGTCGCTGGGGCGAAATTAAGTTGGGGAGATACGCGGGAGCCTTTCTTACGGTTTCCCGTTCATGATCTCCTTTCCATGAGACCAACCGAAACTATAAGTACTCGATATCCTTGGGCAAATGCGAGCAATATCATTGCGCACCTGTACCGGCTATGTGAATCGGCGTATTGTTCACGGACAGGCTCTTCCAATTTCGCAAATGCATGGGACAACTTGAGAAGCCGTTCTCGATACGCGGCGTACGCAGGTGGAAGGTCTGGGAAGTTGGAATGGTTGGCCCATTATGCATTCCAAAACATTTGGACGCGAACCACGGACGACAATAATTCCCAGAGATTCAGGGCTAGATCCAAAGGCTTTCTCTGCAGTTGTTCAGGTAAGTATTTAAAGGTGCAGTAGCATCGAATGAAACCGACCGATGGATTTGTCGAGTGCGAGGGGTGACGCGACGAGATCCTGATAAGAAATCGAGACGGCCCCTTCAGCCGTGTATGTTATATCCGTCTAGTTGCACGTTCAAAACTTGAAACGGGTACGAGGCTAGCAGGGTCATTACCATGAAGAGAATTAGGAAGATAAGAGTGAACTTGAGATCGATATCGGAAAGGTCGGACCGTATTCGATCTTGGAGAAAGCACACAACTTGCCTCTCAATTCCGTGGCTACACTAAACCTCAGGAAGTCGGATATTTTGAGTAGGAACGGTGTCTTCGAACTCCTGGTTTGATACGTTCGTCTTTTGGGCAAAAAGACAATGCGCCAGAAGTGCAAAAGATCTCCGAATAGCCCCACGCGGGGGTCGAACCCGCAACCTTGAGATTGAAATCAACTCTTGATGTAAGAGTCTCACGCTCTACCGATTGAGCTAGCAAGGCGTTGAAGCGGGTCCATTTGGGCATTGTATGGAGGTGGCAGGTGCGATCCAGAAACAGAGCAGAGGGTGCACACGTGACCCATCACGCTTCCTACTCCCGACGTCCTACTCGGACTCTCGGAGCTCCCTCAGTACTGCAACGTCTCGAGGCGTTGCAGCCAAGTTGCAGTGCACTTGGCTCGTGTTCCGCACCCAGCCACTCATCGCGCTTTCTGGTCCGTATGACACTTTCTGGCCCGTGAACACCTCAAGATCGCGGACGCACGCGCCATGCGCTGGAGACGTAGAAGAGCCGCGGCGGAAGACGGGTGTACCTGACTCGGAGTCAGCCTGAGTGGGGATTCCCTGTGAGCATAACCATTTGGGAGCATGTTGCCAGCCAGTCTGGCGCCCTCCTTCCATTATTCTATTCTCCGGTCATCGTGCCACTGTGGCCCCGCTACTTTCTGCGTCCATGTCTCCCTGCTGTTCCGCTTCGTGCCGTTCGTGCGCTGTGCGTTTTTCACACCTTGTGCGCTACCCTACTTGCTTTTGATACTGTGACGGCTGGCAGGCGCTTGGGAGCTGCGTACGTGGTGCCCGTCGATGTCCTTTCTCTTGCTGCACATTGGCGACACAGTTTCTTGTTGGTGGATGGCACCATTGTTGTCTTCTGTGATGCATTCATGCTCTCCTACTCTCCTTTGTGCACATCGCGCCTCCGCGTGCGCGTTCGGATGGACACTCCCTCTGTGTCTTCGTACAAGTGCGTCAGGCGCCTCTGTACGCTGTCCGCCGGTATGCGTCATACCACCCACGCGCACCTCGCACTCGTATATGATGTCGCTCCGATGGCGCGAGACGCGCATCCTGCCGTCGTCGGCCCACTCCCAATTCTTCTCGTCCTCTGTATTTTTGCCCTCCTTTCCTTCGTGCATCATGCGGGTACCCGTTCATGATCGCGATCCATTTGCATTTCGTTTCATATGTCATTGATTTCTGAGGCTCGTAATCTGTCCGAGTCTCCTTTCTTCTTCCGAACACGCTTTCTCGTCACAGCCTCTCGATATGTTCCGTGACGCTCCTCGAGCCACGAATTTTTACGCTCAAGACGTTTCTGACCATACCTCAGCAAGATCGGACGGATGCCAGGGGGACAATGTGGGTCTTTGGAGCTCGATGTGTCGGCCAAAAGCCCTGGGGTAGTTGGGTTTCCAACTGCAAATCCCGGTCAGAATGAAATACGCAGAGTGCGTATGCCGCCAGTCTGCACATGTCAACAGAGGAGTGCTTATATCGAGTGCATATATAGGTATGCTTCCAGGGAGTAAGTATAAAGATGCGCGGGCCCAATTCTGCGCATGTATGCACGCACGGCAAGCTCACAAACTGTTGCACCATGTGTTGTGTGTGTGCGACCGATTCCGTACGCCGTGAATATGAGCCTCTTGGCATAGTACGTACCCAACATCGTATTATAACACTGTACTCATTGACTGGCATATCAATCCAGGTAGTAACTTGACTGGTATGCTGGCATGAAAGCCCGTCGAGTGGGGGGCTTTCCGTTTCCATCCGAAACCTTTGGGCCCAGACGAGCACCGAGGAGAGCTGGGATACCTCAAGTACGACCCAGAGGATGACAACAACCTGTCTGTGGATGCAGAAAACATGGACTACAGGCCGAAAAAAAGGAGTACAAAGACATAGCTGGAAGCATGGCATGCTGCAGAAGACTGGGCAGGAAGCAACCCAAACAGCTATATACGCTGAGATTTTTTTCCGTGGCTTTGCTTTCGTTACCTCAATCTATACGGACTAGATTGACGCCAAGTTCCCAACAATCGCTTTCCCCTGAGGACAGCTGAGCTCATTGTAGAATATAGCTCTCACTCTGAGGCACTATAACATCGCCTTGCTAGCTCAATCGGTAGAGCGTGTGACTTTTACAGACGCTGTAAATTCAAATCCCAAGGTTGCGGGTTCGACCCCCGCGTGAGGCTATGCGGTTAACTTTTTAGCTCTTTTATACTCTTTTATCCTCACTTCTACTCACTCACCTTACCTTCGGCACCTACCTATTCAAACATTCAAGTCTATGAATTTCTCCAGCAATTTGATTGTTTTCTTAACTCCCCTTCTCTGACAGAATATCAAGAAACCCCGTCATAACCTCCTTGAATATTGGAGAGTCCGTGAGGGGGAGGAATTGCGAATCCCACCAAACCGAACGCCGTCAGAAAAAGAGTGGCCGCCTAAGTTACAACGCTGGAGCGGTGAGTTCTGCGAGACATGCATGCTATGAGAGAAGAACCTCGCAAGGGACTATGTAGACTCCCGGACAGTAAATGCAAGGTCATGGCCCTATGGGACTTGGTAGTGGATGGAGCGAGAGACAAATTACAGTGGTATACAAAAAATACAGACAACAAATGAGGGAAAGCAATTAAACACCAACTCTAGCGGAAACATTCAGCAAGGAGAGTACGCAGAACAGCTGGCAACGAACCTATGCACTACTTTTTTCTGCCCCGAAAACCGGATTACCTCACTCTTCTCCATAACAAACAGAGTCCGTTCCAGTGCGTGACTCGAGTACCCCTGCTGGGTGACGAATTCACGCACGAGACTCTGATAGCTTGTACTCCAGCCCACAGGCAGTCTTCTCCGCAGTTCACGCTCGATTTTGACCATTTCTTCGTTTAGCTCGCCTCGAGAAAGACCGTCGGCGGAGCCAGCAGAGACCGCGTCCATCGTGGAGAACTTGAAGAGCCGGATGGCTTCTTCCACATGATGGTTTTGGACAACAGTAGAAAGGGTCATCTTTGCTAGTGACTCCGATATACGGATGATAGCTTCAAGTTGGCTGTTCTGGCCTCAGTACCAAAACAAAACTAAGAACACCGAGAAACGCACCGCACGGTGATCGGAATGGAACTCCGTTCGTCGTTATCCCGCTCTACTTGCTGGACTTGCTTGCGCAGACTGACAAAGTGACTGCTCAACATCTCCTGTGCCTCGGCAGACAACCGAGGAGCACATTTACTATGGACAAGTTAGCGATGTATTCAAGTCAGAACGATCCACCGTACCTCTTGCAGTACGCAATATACCGCTTCATGACGTCGAGGCTAAGCTCATCGATAGCCTTGTCGACATTCTCCTCTGGTCGGTTCATTTGGATGTTCATGACGTGTCTGGCGATCATCTGAGGACAGTCGTTTGAGTTGACGCATGCGTAGTGGATGTCCCACGTACCTTGTCTCGTTGTTCGTTATGCTCATCTTTCACAATAAAGATCATGTCGAATCGCGACAAGATGGTTGTCTGGAAATCAATATTCTAAAGCGGCAGTCTCAGTAGGTGATGATCCGGCGAAGGAACGAGCATACCTCGCCGGGGCTTCGGCCCTCGTCATATCGACCAAAAACTGGATTCGCGGCTGCGAGCACGCTAGTCCGGGAATTCAAAACCGTCGTGATGCCGGCTTTGGCAATAGATATAGTCTGTTGCTCCATAGCTTCATGGATGGCGACGCGATCCTCGTCCCGCATCTTGTCGAATTCATCGATGCAGACCACGCCGGTATCAGCCAAGACCATGGCGCCTCCCTCGAGGTAAAACTCGCGCTACGAATCCGTTAGCTGTAGCACGCGGTAGGCATACAAGACGTACAGATACTGTGTCCCGCTGAACAGAGGCAGTGAGACCAGCGGCACTTGACCCTTTACCAGATGTATAAACGGCGATGGGGGCAACCTGGGATCATGAGCATTCAACTCGCTTGAGAATGGGATAGATCACCTTCTCCACGAACTTGAGCAGTTGACTCTTTGCCGTTCCGGGGTCACCCAGTAGTAGAACGTTGATATCTCCTCGAAGTCTCATACCATCGGGGAGAATCTTCTTGGATCCCCCGAAGAGGAGACAAGTAATCGCCTTTTTTATGTCTCGAAAGCACGTCAGGATTCAGTCGATGATAGGAAATTGGCAAGAGCTCACCCAAACTGCCGTAGATACTTGGGCCGACACTCTTGGCGAATCGTTCGTAGAAGCCTTCGCTTCGAGCCATCGCTCCAAATTCTTCCTCCTCTTCAGGTGTGAATTGGACGCCGAAAGGGTTGGAACCAGAACTGCCAGTGGGACCCGAAGATAGCTCGAGGTGGACGACACGCAGATAAGGTTGTCGAAGAGCTGCGGCGCCCGCATTTTTCTGTGTAATGTTAATACCGAGGTGAAAGATCTGAGGTCGGAACACGTACGTTCTTGGCCGACTGGAACGTCGAATAGATGCCAGTCGCAACGACTCTCGACCCGGGGACTACTTTTCCTGTTAGATTCCTGTCGACCGACAAGAGCATATGCCTCGGCAACTCTCCAACCGGCACCATGTCCGGCGCCTCTTGAAGTTTGAGAGTTTGTTGGTCGGCAAAGGTGGATTTGGAGTGGACGATGAGGTAGGGATCGAGTGGGCAATCGTCGTTTTTCTTTTGCCCTCCGGCTGGGGCAGCGCAGACACGCGGCAACCCGCGGTCAGAGCCCCCGCCTACTCCGCCCATACCACCGGACGGATTTATGTCCTGGGTGTTTCCACAGGAACGGCACTGCAAGTGCAACTTGGTCGCTCGCGAAGACAAAACTGAAGCCGAGATGACGATCCCTGGGATGCGAACGAGTTTGTTCATGGTGTTGGCAGCGAGATCTCGGAATTGCAGCATGTTGAGGCCGGAACGAAGGTGTATCTGGATTCCGGGTATGGCCTCCGCAGCGTCTTCCGCGTTCTTTTTCTTGTCCTCGTCCGTCCGACCCACGCCGACAAGTGGGAAGAGGATTGAACGCGCTGCCTTGGTGGCTGCATTTTCAAACTACGCGACAAAGTTGAGCATGGAGAGCTGGTTCGTGCAAGTTCACGTACACGGGGGAGTGTAACAGTGGGAGTGTCCTGAATCGCGTGGGCCAACTCGTCGTTGTACAGGCTTAAGTGTCGCAGATCGACTTCAAGCGTACGTTGCTTCAATAGCAGATTCGCTCTCAGTTTATCTCTACGCGTTCCGGTAAAAATCTGAGGGCGATAGAGTCGCGTTTGCTCTCACCTGTATATAAACTCGCCTCCCAGGCGATACTGCAGAAGAAAGTCGAGAAGCAGTTTCTCTGTCTCGGACGGTGAATCTGGAGATACCGCAGCAGGAGCATCATGGGCAGAGACGGTGAACACCTCGGGGGTGTTGAAGTGGGCCATTTCGCGTCGTGGTGGGAGGTGAGTCGCGTTCAGTCACATCAGTGACTTTCTGTCATACTTCACAGCCACATAATTGCCTTGCGTCCTTTCAGTCCACGACAATGAGTGCAATGGATACCGACGAGCTCCCGGTCGTTCTCTCCTCGTCAACAACGTCCGGCTTATCTCTTTCCTTGTCCGTACTCCCTATTCTACCCGAGCAACGCCTCTGACCGCCTGTCTGTTTGTAGACACCCTCTCCCCATCTTGAACATCTCTGAACACTTGACGAGATTAAAATTGCAGACCAACTCCAACTCTCCTTTCGGTCTGTTCACGGAAGCACTACCTCAAGCCATTTATTGATGAATTTTCCAGTCCTGGGGGCTCTCTTAGGCACGCAAAATGGACGGGAGGTAGAGATTGTGAACACATTTGAACTTGCGGTCGAAGAGGGCGGTGAACTGGTGGACCATGGGTTCCTGGTCTCCAGACGCGATCAGTGTGAGTTTCCATGTCATTAAACCTTCTTCCGATGTCGATCCTTTGCAGACAAACAGGTGTTTCCCTCGCTTGAGTTTATCGGCTGGTACACCGTGGCCGCGAGCCCGACCCCGCGCCACATCGCGTTGCATGAACAAGTACGCCTGTGTTGGTTGCAATGTACACACAGCGGCTGACTTTCGCGTGAATAGTTTACGGGGTACTGCTCGACGCCACTGCTGCTCATCCTGCAGCCCTCGATCGCTCTCGTTGCAAGCTCGGATGTTAACGCCCAGAACCTGCCCCTCAAGGCGTTTGAGCCTACAATAGAACTGAGAGATCGGAAATCTCGATCAGTGTACATCGAGGTCCCCTACAATGTCGAAACAGGCGAGGCTGAACGTATCGCTGTGGATTGGACGGCAAGAGGTGGAGGAAGCGGAACCAGCTGTATGCATACCCAAATGCTCCATTCACATCCGCTAACATACGAGCAGTGGAGTCGCATCTCCAAACCCAACGCGCGGCTGTGAAGATGTTGCACGAACGAATAATGGTTCTTGTTAAATATGTGACTGATGTTGTCGCGGGTAGGCCTTTCTCCCCGCCGAGTCATCTGCGCTCAGACTGATCCTCCTTACAGGGCAAGCACCGAAAGACCATGCCACACTCCGTTCGCTGTCTGCTTTGATCGCATCCCTGCCTGCCACGGAGAACAGCGCGTTCCGCGAAGAATTCGAGACGGTCCGCATTACTCCAAGTACTCTTGCTACTTTGCTGATATGATGCCTAGGAGTACGAAGACGTCCAGCTCACCGCATTCCTGTCATCCTTGACGAAATCTGCGAACATATTGAACGACGTATGTTCCTCTTCGTTCGCTCACACGACCTGCGTTTAATCGTCTCTGTATTAGCTCGTGGACAGACACCTGGTGGTAACGAGCGGTAACGGAGAACGCAGCGGGCCCAGTGGGCCAAGGAGGCGGGGCATGGGCATGGGCATGAACCGACAGAGTGATTGGGATCGCCATTAAACTTCCGTTTGTGTTTTTTGCACCTTCCAGTCCAATAAGCAATTCCAATGTGCGCGTGCCTTCTGATGTACATTGCGTAGATGCAAATAAATTATGTATTTGACGATAAGGTTGGTCTATGTTGAGTGCACTGGCCAGGACTAACCCTTCACGTTTTGTGAGGACGAGGATCGTCGGAGGCCTGTAGCACCCTTGATCTTCTTCCACAGCCCGGAGGAAGATCGAGAGGATGGTATGCTGGACGACACGGGTCCAACGCCTGAGGACGATGGAGGTGCCCGAGATTTAGGGGATTTGGACGACATGTCAAGCGTCTGCGACGCGGGCATCGATGGCACGGGCAACGGCTCGGATGTGCGGAGCGGTATTGACGGTGGGGGGAGAGACGTCGGCTCCTCCTCCTCCGACTTACCGACTACCGTTTCAGGGTCGAAACCGTCCTGGCTGGCTGGGCTGTTGGGAGAAGACACCGAGCTGCTACCGCTCTCCAGTTTATCGGAAAACTCCTGATCCGAAGTTGATGAGGATGAGGGTCCTTCGCCTTCGTTTTCTGGCTCGGGCTCAGGCTCGAGCTCAGTTTCCGGGACCTGCTCTGCCCAGGAGAAGGGGTGCGATCGCCGCTTCAAGGAGTGGCGCTCGCCCTCCATCTCAAAGACTTCCTCGGTCATAAGACCGTCGGGTTCCTCGGTGAGACGCAGGCCGGTTGGAGAGTTGAGCGTCATGGCAAAGTCCCAGGAGTCGACGGTGCCATGAATGGTCGCACCGTGTGCAGCTCGGCGTTCTTGCCGGTGCGTCAGCGGGGGCAAGTCCTCTAGAGGAGGTTGGTAAATGAAATGCGCGTCGGTTCAATAGCTTCGAAGAAAGGCGCACTTAAAATAGCACCGACGAGATAAGACTTCTTCTTTGACGATTTGAAGAAGGGACTTTGAAGCAATTCCTCTGCGGTAGGGCTAGAAAGATCAGTTGAGCGATCTGTCGAGTGGAAGCGATAGTTACCGTTTGGACGGATCCTTGACGAGGCAACTGTCGACGACCTCCTTGAAAGCACGGGAATATTTATACGTTCCACCTTCCCTATCCAGCGTGGGTGGATCTTCCTGGATTCTGGGACTGCATCAAACGGACAGCTCCCGATTTGGCTGCAACAAACCTACGTTTTCAAAAGAACCCTTTGCGGTGACTCTCGTGACCGTGGCGGCCGTCCCTGTGTAAGCTCCAGGGCTGTGATACCGAAACTCCATATGTCGGCGGAAGAGTCGTAGTGCCGCGCCTGTATCACTTCAGGCGCCATCCAGCATGGCTGTTGAATGGATGAGTCGGCGGGATCATAGACATCGGGACTGTAGGTACCGTGCCCACAAACGACTTGCGTTTTCCAATCTTAGGACGAGTCACAACGGCCGGAGCTTCGAAGGATATACGTGTTGCGTTGTGTCCGCTGTTACTGCTGCTCCGACTATGGGAGCCACGAAGAGCCGCCTCCGCGGTGACCTTCGGCTTCTTGTGCTGGGAAGCAGCGGAGCCTGGGTTGCGCGACGTGTCTTCGGAGAGATCGGCGGCGACGCCGAGGTCCCCAAGGAGGACTGTGCCATCATCTACAGGAACATGAGAGAAAGTCGGCGGAATAGGATGTGGGGCTACCGTCGATGAGAAGATTGGCGGCCTTGACGTCTCTGTGGATGAAGCCGTTCACATGGAGGTAGTTGAGGCCCTGGAGAGCCTGCTGGAGGATGCAGCGGACGACATCCTCTTCCATGCCGCCGGGCCAGCCGTAGCGCATAACATCGGCGGCGCTGCCTTTGTTCATGAGACGGAGCGCGATGTACAGCTTGTGGCCATCCATCCAGGATCCACGGACTCGCAGGACGTTGGGATGCTTGGAGAGAGACATCAAGGTGGTCTCGCGTTGAAGCAGTGCCAGAGAGTGCGGCGGCAACGAGTCGAGATCGAGTACTTTGAGGGCACATGGGACGCGTTTACCCGGGGTAAACTGTGGCCTGTACTCTGCGGCATAGACAATGGAGGACGCTCCAAAGCCAATTGGCGCGCCGACGGTGTAGTCGGTTGAAATATCGCTATATGAACGATAAGCAGGGCCGGGATTACGGAATTGATTATGGTACCTGAACAGCTCCCATTCATCCTCCACCGCACCTGTAGCAAAGTGAGTACGACGAAACTGGAGGCGGCGGCGAACCATAATTAGCGTACCTATAAATTTCTGGGAGGTGGAAGGCATTGTGAGAGCGCTCTTGCCCTTGCTGAAAGCGGAAGAGGGGCCGGCTGACGAAGCTGGTGCCATTCGATGCGGGCTTTGCTGGTCGGCTTATAAGCCTGACTAAAGATCTTGGGGGGGAGTACGGAGGACGGAAGGAGGTGGCAGGAAAGGGGGATATGGCTGTCTGTCACGGGGGTCACACATTAACCCATCGCGATTTTGAGGAGACCTCGTTGCGATTTTGACGCAGATTAAACTGCTTGGCACTGGGCAGTCCAATGCGCGCGCATCCTTTGAGGCCTTGAGGGGTTACACCGCCCAGCATTTCACTCCGTTGTCCCGCACTCCAGGTCTGGAACCTGCAACGGTGATTTGACCCCGTCGACTGTCGCATTTGCAAAATGCCTGTAGTGTGCAGAGTACTTGTAACATGTAAGAAAGGAGGATTGGATAACATACCTGTACAAAGAGAAAACTACGAGCAAGAGAAAAAAACTACGAGCAAGAGAAACGGCTGCTGTCAAAGCGCGATAGGCAGGACCGGGTTGCCGAATTGGGTTGAACCAATCACAAACTTGCGATACGCCGCCACTGTCTCTGCACTCTGAGCCCCGACGATGGCCCCCAGCACATCCCACTGTGCTTACAAGTACGTCGTCACACCCCCAGCCCAGCCAAAGGTCCTTCCGCTCGACGAGCCGTCCTGCAAGGACGAGGAAAGCCCCGCCGAGTACAACACTGGAGGCTATCTCCCAGTCAAACTCACCGACACCTTCAAACACGGACGCTACCGTGTTCTACGCAAGTTAGGGTGTGTTTCCTGCACCCAACACCTTTTTTTGGTGCTCATTTGCACGCCATTTACTCGTTAGATGGGGCCATTTCTCCACCGTTTGGCTAGTCAAGGACGCCGAGTGAGTTGCCGTTCTGTCCTGGTTCAACTCTAGCTATCTCTTACTTGTGTGCCCCAGATTGAACCGCCACTCCGCACTCAAGGTCGTCAAGTCCGCCGGCCGCTATGCCGAAACCGCCCGCGACGAGATTAAACTGCTCTCCCGTGTGGCTTCCGTATCTCCTATGCATCCCGGGCGGGAGCACATCGTCTCGTTTCTCGACTCGTTCACTCACCAAGGACCCGAGGCATCCCACATCTGCATAGTCTTCGAACCCCTTGGCGAGCATCTGCTCGCTCTCATCGACCGGAATAAGCGCAAGGGTGTCGCGCGGGCACTCGTAAAGGTCATTGCGAAACAAGTTCTCCTCGGACTCGAGTACCTCCATGACGAGTGCGATCTCGTCCACACCGACATTAAGCCGGAGAATATACGTGCGTGACAAATTCTTCTCATTCGTGCCCGCTAAATATACCTCTAATCTACAGTCATATCCATTCCCGACGTTGAAGCTCACATATACAACGAACTCACACGCTCTCCCTCTCCAACATCCCGGCGCGTGGGTGTACCACCCCCAACAAAATCCCGGCCTTCAGTGTCCATTCCGCAGACACAACGATCCCGTCGCCAAGTCCAGATCTTTGACTCCCAGCCGCTCGCGAGTCCCGGTAGCCGGAATAGTGCGAGTGGGTCAAACAGCGTTAACGGAAGCTATGTTTCCCCCGTTCAAATGTCCCATATGGCGAAATACGGGGCTCCGGGTTTGAGTTCCAGTGCTCCCAAAGTTCCTAGTGGACTGTCGGGCTCCGCGCCACGGACTCTTGCCCCGGGCTCAAAGTCCAATCCAGCGACCGCTGCTTCCTCCCATGCTAATTCCCCCACTTCCCCGCCCTCCACATCATCTTCATCTTCATCCGTTTCCTCCACTCCATTCACTGCTGCCGGGTCCGTTGGCACGCCTCCGACCTCGCTCTCGAACTCATTCGGAAGTGCCATGGCGAGTATCATCGCCGCCCAGGCTCAGAGCGAGAAGGCGTCCACCGCGCCCCAACCAATTCCTAACCAGCCGCAAGAGCGCGTTGGCCTTCCTATGAAGGGGAAAAAGCAGACCATCCTCGAGTGTGAGTTGGAAAGCGCCCTCTCCTCGTCTTGGAAAGACAAGATTGGGTTATCAAGAGATGCCCCCATCTCAGTATCTCACAAATCGACCAACTCTATCAGCAAGATCCTCCGGGGGCACACGAGATCCAGTTCTGGAATGTCTGGGATGTCTGTGTCCGGTTCTTGGAAGGACCCAGGACTTGCTGCCCCGGCACCCGCCCTCGTAGTCTCCGCGGTCGTTGGCGCAGGTGGCGAGCAGCAGGGCGACTATTTCCACATCGCTGGTACGGCCAGCAGCGTCGCCGAAAGCTCGAGTGCTACCACGACCTCGTCGGAAAGTTCGTCCGCCACGGTGACCAAAGTACATCCTTCACCGAATGGTACGCCTCTGGGCAGTGCGAAGAAATCCAACGGGTTCCAAATCGATGCCGCACCTGCGCTCGAGTCGCTCAACACCGAGGTTGTTGAACCCAAACCCATTATTCCGAACCCCAATCCATCACTTCTTTCCCGAACCGCCCCTCCTCGAATAACCAATAACACTCCTGCCCAACACTCTCTGCGCGTCTCGCCGCCGCATCACACCTCCCAGCTCTCGGCGCACATGCACCCACACCCTCCTCCCTCCTCTCCCTCTTCTCCATGTTCCGATTCCTATAATCCCGACGGCCATAATATTAGACCGCCTGTCGCCCCCTTACCCGTGTCCCCTTCTTCTGCCGCCTCCCTCACCCCGACCGCGGCCAGCCCGCCCCCGCCGTCGAGCCCCGCCCCGCACACCTCCGACGCTCACCTTCCCCATCTACAAACGCCTGCGCTGGCGCTGCCCAAGACGCGTCTCTGCACCGTGCCCGAGATATCAATCAAGATTGCCGACCTCGGGAACGCCACCCCCTCGAAGAAGCACTTCACCGAGGACATTCAGACGCGCCAGTATCGCTCGCCTGAGGCTATCATCGGGCGGAAGGACTGGGGTACTCGGGCGGACATGTGGAGCGTAGCTTGCTTGGTGCGTCGTCTTCGTTACACACGTCCTTTCCATAAATTCTAACTATCCTTGTTCAGGTGTTCGAGCTTCTCACTGCGGAGTTCCTGTTCGATCCGCAAGGGCAGGGAGAGCTCTTCACCAAGGACGATGACCATATGGCCCAGATTATCGAACTCCTCGGCGACTTTCCGCTCGATGTGAAGATGGGAGGCAAATACAGCCACGACTTGTTTGATGCCAACGGTTTGTTTTCTTGTTTATCTGGCTTTTATCATCATCTGAATCGTTCCCCCAGGTGGACTGCGCTTCATCAAGACGCTGAAACCCTGGCCGCTCAAGCGCGTCATGCTCGAGAAGTATCTCTGGAGTGAGGCAGATACTGCCGTCCTGTGCTCGTTCCTGGAGCCGATGTTGGCTGTCGACCCCCGGAAGCGCGCGGACGCAAAGGACATGCTCGATCACCCATGGCTAGAAATCACCGCCGCAGACGATGTGGTCGGGGAATGGTAATCCGCGTGGCGCCGCCCCGCAGCGCATCTAGAGCGCTCGCGGCCGCCACATAGACGGTCCCTCCCGTGTGTGTGCCCGTTTCCGATACATTATTCCGTTTATTTTACAGTTGTCTTCCCTTTTATTCTATTCTACCTTACTTGTTGACACTGATTCGTTATCACCCCATCCACTACAATATACCTTATAGACCACGTCTGTTTCTTTCTGTTTTTGTACGTCTATGGACTCTTGTCCGTGTGTAGCCATTCCATCTCTCCTGTGCCCATGCACGTACTTACCAATAGACTTCGATGTGTATGTCGTACTGGTTTATTACTTACATATTTTTCTGCTCGAATGTGTTAAAAGACGCGAAGCGAGAGTGTTTGGGTCAATGTCAGTTGACGTGTGCGGATTCGCTCTCAGCGAGTGTCCAGATGGTTGGTCACCCAGATGGCAGACGTTGACCTGGTCGTAACTTATGAGTTCTGTTTCAGTCATCGGTGTAAAGACTCGGATGAGGCGAAGGAAATGGTTGGATTAGATGTTAGATGGCAGACATTGACATAGCTGCTAACTAGGATTAGATGAGGATTGTCTTTTGTGCATAAAAAGTCTGTGGGTATATACACGGAGATTCAGCGCTCCCGCCCGGCTGTTTGGGCCCTCAGAGAAGAAACACCGTTCCTGTCAAGAGTGCCAGCGCAGCAGCCAACACGGGCCCAAGGCCGGGTAACCCAACGCTGGGGACGGCCGAACTGCCGGAACTGCCGCCGGACGGACTAGAGCTCGCTGTTTGACCAGCGGCCGCAGAACCCGAAGCGGAAATGGGAAGCGGGTTTGTGCTGTTGTCATTCGTCTCGACGTATGCATTATTGAGCGGCTCGTTGAGGCACTGGATGACAGGCTCTATCTTGAATGCTGGCTTGTGCGCGAGGGCGTCCGGCAGGATGTACCCAGTCGCGATGTCCACTGTTTTTCTGATATCAAAAAGCGGAGTTAACAAGGAGGTTAAAACTCACCCGATTGCTGGAACAGGTCGTGCTCCAAGAGAATAAAACCTGGCCAGTAATTCAGTTTGTGCGAATAGATAAAAGTCCTCTCGATATTCACCAGTGTCAATGATAGTCGTGTTGCCCTCGATGTAGTCCCAGTTTTGAAGAACGTGGGACGCAGTCGTCAACCCCGAGCTCAGATCAAAGTCTGAAGGGTCGTTAGCATTATCGCACAGGACAAAGAATGTACTTGCCGTCGGTATCAAAGGTGGCCTCTGGGCTGATGCGTGTCCAGATGACGGGTGTCAGATCCATAGCCTTTGCGATTGCCCGAACGCGGTTGCTGTTCCGCAGGAATTAGACTTGAACCTAGAACCAGAAGAGGAAAACCGTACTCGATGTCACCTAAAGGGCAAAAAATAAATGGACAGCCTGCGGAGCAGAATAAAATCAAACGCATACCGAATGGCGGACGGAAGTGGGTTGGGGTGACGCCTAGAACATCCTTGATGACCTTCTTGGACCAGCCGACTATGCGGTCTTAGTTTGGGGATCCGAGAACACGTGCTTACTTACGCTCGCCGATGATTTGCTCATTTGTCAAAGTTGTGAGCTGTAGAAAATTGTGAACAGGATGGAGAGGGCGAAGAATGCTGCACGCACGCTCGGATGGCTAATCGCGAAAAAAAAACACGTAAGTACATCGTAGAAGGTTACCCAACACCCAGGGCAAAGTTCCGGACATTCGAAGACCATATGCGGACAAAATCGCACTTGGTTTCCGATTGTACGGAACTTTGCCCTGCGCACTGGGTGTAGTATTGGCTCACCTCCACGTGTGCACGAATCGCGAAAAAAACACGTAAATACATCGTAGAAGGTTACCCAACACCCAGGGCAAAGTTCCGGACATTCGAAGACCATATGCTGACAAAATCGCACTTGGTTTCCAATTGTACGGAACTTTGCCCTGCGCACCGGGTGTAGTATTGGCTCACCTGCAATCTGGTGCCCCTCCATGTATTCAGTTTGAAGGATTGCTGGGAAAGAAATGACACGAGAGCCGACGACGAAGAATGTGGACTTGAGGTTGTTCTGGTTAAGGAATGTAAGCAGGTCGGGGGTATGGGGACTAGGTCCGTCATCGTAAGTGAGCCCTATGCACCGGGTTCAGCAAGTAGAATTAAATATCTGCGAGAGAAACCCATCAATTACCCCAGGTAAGTTTGTCGGGGCACGTCGTTATATCCGACGGTTGCGTGCAACCGCCACAGGTCCACCAACAGCGAGCAGAGTCATTTGCCACCGCCCCTAGATTCGCGGGGCATCCGCCTGAACAATACATTCAAGATATGGAAATCTCCCTTGTCGATCATAACTCACCGGCCACCGTTGGCGAAATATCCGGGATAGTGATGCCACTACTGTTCACCTCTTTAATCCATTGCTGTACCTCGGGAGAATCGGTCGGGACAACGACGTCGAGAGCAGGATACGCAGACGGCGCAAGCAGGGCAGCTGAAAATAGAAACCTAAATTTATTTCGTCCGCAGCTCGGGTCTTTGGACATACCGTTTGGTAGGGTGGGAGCGCCAGTGACGGCGGTTGGCGTGGACCCAGGCTGTATTGCAGTCAGAGACGAGGAGCGCTGTACAATCGGTGATGACGAACAGCGAATGTGGATGGAAGCGGGTTAGTTGCCTGGCTTGGTGCCGCACCGTTAGACAAGATCGACGCTGTATTTTGTATATGGGACGTGTTTCCTTTCTCAAATTATTGGCCTTACCCAAAGGTATAGCGGTTGGGTTTGTAGATGCTAGGCTGAATGAGAATGACGTAGGTGCGGCTGCAGAGCCGGCAGGAGCGCTCGCAGAACCAGCAGGCGCGCTTGCAGCAGCCGACGAGGCTTGTCGAGGATACAAAGGCCCTATGTTGTGGGCACTGACGATGGCGGTAGCCGCGAGACAAGAAAGGACAGCAGACTTCATGGGAGTAGGAAGAAAGGATGGGTGATCGAACCGCTCCACGGTTACATATGTGGCCACAACATCGCACTCGCATGTCAACCATCGAGCTATGTATATCCGCTCCAAAAAAATAAATGAATGACAAATGCAGGAGTCCAGAGCATACAACCCTACACCTTCTGCTTTTTTGACTTTGGCTTCTCAAGGTCAATCTCCTCAGCCTCGTCGTCATCCTCGTCCTCGTCGTCCGAATCCACATCGTCGTCTCCACCCGCCTGGCCGAGGAAGTATTCAATAGCTTCCGGGAACACCTCGTTGGCTATAGTTATGCCGAGCTTTAAAATAGGATTGAGCAAAAAAAAGAGCGCGGGACTAGAGCGGTCGAAAGCTTACCTCGGCACCGTCCTCAGCCTTCTCAAAGAAGTTGAAGAAACTGCCTGCGTCCACAGAAATGTCATCCTCATCCTCACCGGCTTCACCGGGGTAAAGCTTCGTCAACGCGTTAGCGGGGTCCTTCCAGTCAATTTTGAAAGCCTGATGAGCGCTCATCAGAATCAAGTCCGTAACATTCAGCTACCCGGCCTACCGCGGCTTCGACATCACGCTCCCACGAAAAGTCGAGCATCGTCTCTGTGATCCCATTCTCGTCGGGTTTGTCATCCGCGACGGCAGGGGGAGCTTTGTACTTGTACTCCTTTTTTAACACGGTGTTGGTGAAGAATGGGTTCTCCTTGAAATACTATGGCCGAGAAAGTTTCAGCTACATCAACCTGCAGATGTGTGCTTGACCACCGACAAATTCAATAGTGTAACACCGGGGCTCGACGGTATCCCTGGCAATCCACAGGTCCTCGAGGTAGCTGAGCGCAAGTTGGTCGGCGCTGTGTTGTGCGAAGAATGCAAAATGCGAGTGGTTCATAAGGGCCACGGGCCAGAATTTTGCGATGGATTTGAGGACCTCTCGGCGACTTTCGTACGCCGGCATGATTTTACTCTGACCGAGACGGTCTACAGGGGTTAAATTATAGAGGGCAGTGGAGGCTGAGCGGAAGAGCGCTGACCCAGGGCAAGCTCAACGCGTCCAATGTCGCGCTGGGTCTTTGCAAGTTTTTTGGCATCCTCCTCGGTCAGGTCAACGTTCGCCAGAGGGTTTTTCTCGTCATCTGCTCCAGGAGATGCACGCTTGACTCCACCTTTGGCCATTGGGAAGAATAAGTGAGGGGATAAGGGGGAAATGAATGCAGTGAGAGTGAGAAAAAATTCTGGTCACGTGGAAGTGTCATCGCCATCAAAGACCGACGCGACTCGGAGACTCAGAGGCTCTTCGTCGTGAAGGCGAAGGCGGACAAGGTAAAAAGTCACACAGACCGTGTATTATTATTCTGCAGCATATACAGTCTAGAATCTAAATTAATCAACACGCTTCTTCTCCCCCTCCTCAACCGAAGCAACCCCAACCCGTTTCTTGCTGTTCAGCCACTTCGTACTAATGGATGTACCCGACCGAGTTTTTGGTGCATCGTCCCCGCTGAAACCTTTCCCGTGGTGTGCAGAGCGGAATCCAGGTCCAGTGTAATAAATATACTCGGTGGATGGGATCAGTCGCGGCCAGGAGACGTAGTCGATTCCGTGAATAGATATAAAAATAAGGGAAGCGAAAAGGAGAGTGAACCACAGAAGGAAGTAGTAAAAGAGCGAGTAGCCTGTCCGAACTATGAGCGTCATTGCAAGTCAAAAGGGAAACAAGGTACCGGAGGTGCGAGGTAAAGTCAAGCCGGCCAAGATCATGAACAAGGAGAACGACGCAACAACAGGCATCTTACGAGGTGTCAGAACTTGATACACTCTATCTATATATGGGAAGAAACCCACCGAACGAGTTATCAATGGTCTCGGATCCGTGACCAAGAACATGGAGCTAGACGGAGTCTTTCGAGGCGCCCAGTTTCCGGTAACAAGGTCGAAACCATCCTGTCTGGCCCCATCAAAGAAATTGTTCTTCAGATATCTCAAAAGCGATTTGAGACCGTCTTCCATGACTCCCTTGCGAGTCCGTTTACTCGTCCGAGTAAAGTCTGATTTCAGGGCGCCGGAGCCGCCGTACGCGTTGGCAATTGCGTCCGCATGATCGGCCCACACTTGAAATATTCAGCTTCACAATTCGAGAGCAAAGCAGCGGTATTGGACTGACTTTCTCTGAAGTCCTTACTTATCCCTTCGTATGCATCGATTGTATCGTCGTTAGAAGAAAAAATTCCCAGAGTCCTCAGCTGTTGGTTCAAAGTCCATCGGGCTAATGCCGCCTGGACGACATTGGTTCTATCGAGATTATCCATGCAATTGGTCCGAACTGTGCCGCGTTGTAGCTGCTGCACTCCTTCAGCTGTGGAATGGAAATATCTAGCCAGGGTCCTAAACGTAAATTCTTCGGGATTGTAATGACCACATACCCGTATCTTTTTAGATCGGTCTCTAGCTCATCTATGAGCACACTGATACGATCCCAACGCATATGTTTGCATTCGTTGTGGAAGTCGAAGTACTGGTATCGGACGGCGGGATGATTGAGCTTGGAACGGGCTTGAGTATACCGATGGTAGGGGGATGGTATATAATCGAACCTGGGCGATGTATCGCTCATACGCCTCTTTCACAGGCTGCTCGTGGCCTTTTTTGTTGACGAGATTGACAAGAACCTGATCTCCGTAGATGGAAACCTGCTCTTCTAGATGCTTGCGCATCTTCTCGGGCTAACGCAAGGTAAGCGGCAGAACATTAACAAACATAACGCGTACTGTGTCGGGCAAATCCATAATCTGCAGATCCGGTTTATATCGCAGAGTGTTCACCTCGGCCCAAAATACAGGAACACTGCCCCGTATCTGGACAAAGCTCAGCTGGGTGCCGAAATCCCCACCGCCTGGCTGTGCATCCTCGACCAGCAGGAGCTGCTCGGTTTCATTGAAGTTGGCGACGTTGCCATTGTGGTCGATTCCACGTCTGAAATAACGTGTACCGGTACGGAAACGTGAACGACGGCTGATGAGACATATCTGCATGGTCCGCCCATGCAGCACCGCGTTGCGAATATCAAAGGCTACAATCTGTGAGCAGAGCACAAGAATGCAGATCATTACTCACTGCCATACATGATGGGGAGAATGTAAGGGCTCAGCTGGAAGAATGTTAATTCAGAGCTAGCTGCAGAGATTAAGCCTCACATCTTGACTGGTGTTTCCCGTAGTCAACTCTATTAGTCGCGTCTGTAAAAATCTTTGGTCTCATGAGTTAGGCTCAGCGGAGGGGCAAAATAAATGCAGACTTGTTCCAAAAAAAACGATCGTCCGCCTGTTGCGCGCGTGAACGAAGTACAAATGGCGACGGGATCTAATGAACCGCACCGTTTCCCAATAAGGTCTATCCGCGTTTTTCTCTCGACTCTCCCATTGCGCTTGCAATCGACGTGTCAAGTCCCAATCGTAACTCAATAAAAACGAGCCCCCCATAAGATGTGAGCGGACGAGGGCGAGCAAGTGCGCTTCCACGGGATGAGGTGGATTGAAGACATTGATATTTTGGCCAAGAGGAAGAAGCTCGAAGTCTGTAGCAGAATATATGTCGTGTCCCATTAGACGGCCTTTGAATTCTCGTCCAGTCATTACAACTACATAGTCCGCTATCCGGGGGTCAGTAGTTGACGATATGGGAGTGAGGACCAGCATACATAACGAGAGGGAAATCATTCCCAATATGCCATATATTGTTTTACCTGAGCGGCGGGCGGACGGCGGCAAAGAGTGTGGTGCTACATGGTGGAGTCAGAGTCAGGCCTGTCAGTCCCAGTAAACCGCCGTACGATTGAGGACTATTTCTCCCGAAGCGCGGTGTATCGTCAGAGATTGTGCACCGACGGTGTCCGGAGGGACAAAAATGTAGGTATCATTTCCCTGAGTGTACCTGCAGTAATATTAGGGCGCACAAGGCAGCTGAGTTGGAATACGGACAGCTGGAGGCGCTGGTGCAAATGGCGCATGGTGGTTTGAGGACGCGTCGGAGTGTGTTTGGCCCGTTCGACGCAGCCAAACTGACCCAGCTCTGCGATGAAGTTGACCCCGGAGTTGTTGGCTCAGGCCAGTTCGACTCTCAATCCCATTAAAGAGCGCCAGCTGGATCTGCGTGGTATCTGCCTCAACCTGCCCGTTGTACTCCTTGGTCTAACATCTTTTTCCAGGCTACAAAATACCCGCCATTGAAAATCTCGGTGTTACCAGGGTTCGCTGTTCCTCTTGACTTTCCGCGATATATGTGCTCAAGCCACGCGTTATTCAGGACCAGCATGATGCTATCGACTTGACCGATAATTCCATCGTTACCCTGGGCAACTTGCCTCTGCTCAAGCGCCTAAACACGCTCCTTCTTGCCAACAACAAAGTGTCCCACATCTCCCCGTCCATCCATATCTCCGTTCCCAATCTCACGACACTTGTGCTCACGAACAACCAATTCACCGAGCTCGGCGACCTGGAGCCTCTCAAGGAACTCCGATACCTGAAATATGTCTCATTAATGGGGAATCCCGTAAGGGAAAAAAAATGGTATCGCGAGTGGCTTGCCTGGAGACTTCCTGGGCTAAGAGTTTTAGATTTCCAGAGAATTCGAGACAAGGTGCGCTCTCACAAAGCCACTTTGCTCGAACGGGTTTCTTAATTGTAAACCCGATCCCCCCAGGAGCGGCAAGCAGCAAAAGCACTATTCCTTACTGCGGAAAATCTACCCACTGCACTCGCGACGACCTTGAGCACAACCGTCTCAACGCAGTCGTCTAAAGCCGTCATCACATCGGATGAGCCAAAGCTAGCACCGCTAATGGGCAAGGCTGGCCGCTTGATGTCGAAGGAGGACGCGGAGAAAGTCAAGGCTGCGATAGCCAAGGCCACGTCCATGGAGGAAGTCAGGCGTCTGGAGCGGAGTCTGAGAGAAGGGTACATGCCAGAGATAGAGTCTGTAGGAGCATGACAATGGTGCACTTGTATTTTTTTGGCTTGTCCCAGTTGGGAGTCGCACATATAATCGGGCTCAAATTCAAAGTTGTACATCCACAGCTTGTGCGTCTATCTACACTTACGCTTTCAACCCCGCGTTGCCGATCCACAGCCCGTGGAATCCTATCAACCATTTGAAAAACAGAGCTCGGAGACGGCGTTGCAACATACCCAAAGCCAGGACAGCAGTCAAGTTGGCGAGTGAGCTGACACCGTGGAGCATCCCAAACCTGCGGTTCAGTGTCTTCATTTCGTCAGAAACCTGGCGACGCGATCCAGCTTCAGACGCGAAGAACAAGCAAGAGACGTACCCCAGATTCGTTGTAAGTTTTGCCCTCTTCTTTCTCCAGTTTCATTCGCTGGAACATCGTCCTGGTGCGCGAATGATTGGCGAATCAAACTTCTTTTTGAAGAAGGCACTCACTTGCTAGTCAGTGGACCCACCTGAATTCAAATGAGTAACGAAACAGTGATCTGTCTGGGAGCAACGTACAACAAAGTAATTCGATCCCTGCGACAATAGGACAAGACCCAAAGTATACGCCTGAGCTACGTCTGCAACCAGAGGGCTAGCGTAGTGCGTGGTAACGTCCGGGTGGTTCGAGATCCATAGTCCAAGGAGAATGAGAACCAGCGCCTGGGAAATAGAAAAGTAGATCGGAAAGGTTTTGTGTTGGAGAGCGCCGAATTGTGAGCGAGGAAGCGTCCTGAACGCGATAATCCCTAACAAAGAGAGCAGTCATTGAGACCGCGACCACAGAAATGTATAGCATGTTCGTACCTCCGAAGAAAGAAATCCATACGCTCATTCCGAACAGCCATCCATAGGCGACTAGATATAGGCCGTCGAAGTTGAAGAGACTCCAGACAGTGGTCAGCGACAGTTTTTGTATTTCTGCCATTGTGGGCGGGAGCAAGAAGCGACGGTGAAACTCTGCGTGAGGTCAGGGATCATGGTGAACAGAAGGAAGGGCCCGGAACAGGCCTCGGCATGGATGTAGTCAAATCTTAGTTGTCAGTCCCGGGAATGTATTTGCGCCGATTGAACAGTCTACTCGCCTCCAGAGCGAATCTGGAGGCGCATAAAATTATAGTGTAGTCTACCGAGGATCCTTTAATGCTTTCATCCAATGATAACCTTGCCTTCCGCATCATTGAAGTCGTACGCAGGAATTTCGAGATTCAACTGTAGACGCGTGAGCAATGTAGAACAGCAACCGCAGTGAGAAAACTTACAGGGGCGGGACCTTTGCGCGCGCGTCCGGCTAAGAGAAAGTTAGAACGCAGGAACACGTCGGATGGATGGAACAGACGCACAGATGTCGTAGTGAGACCCGTGGCACGGGCAGAACCTGTGAGAAGGTTAACGGCAATTGGCTATAGACAGGAAGGTACACGCACCATCCTCCAAAGTCTCCAGATTCACCAATAGGTACACATCCCAAGTGCGTGCACACTCCGAGCATGATCAACCATTCGGGCTTCTTGACTCTCTGTTCGTCACTCTCCGGGTCCCTCAGAGTCTGCCAGTTGGTCTCTCTGGCCTCTTCAATCTCCGACTGGGTCCTGTGCCGAATGAACACAGGCTTGCCGCGCCATTTGACGACGACATTCTTCCCCTCCGGAATGGTGGCGAGGTCAATCTCGACCTTCGCGAGCGCAAGGACATCCGCGGACGCCGACATGGTTTTGAGGAACTCGGTTACGGTGGATTTCGCGACGGAGGCAGAGATGAGACCCAGAGACCCGACCATGAAGTAGGAGAAGGCGCGGTTGGAATCGTTGTCATTTGCGCGGTAGTGCGAGAAATCAGGGACCTCTGGGGCACTTTTTACAGCGACAGAGGTGTGCATGAAGCGTGCAGTGAATGGCGACGTGGAAGGGACTGGGTTGGACTCGCGGTCAGAAAAAATGAGCCGCATTGCTACCAGTCAAGGACTCACGGGTGAGATAGCTCTTGGAAACGAGTCCTGAAGATGACCGGGAGACACCACCAGCCCATCGGGGAGCGACGTCGGTACGGGGACCTGCGGCGCCATGACCGTGTGCATGGGGGTCAGCGGGTGCTCGCGCAGCGAGGTTGAGGAGGGGAGCGGCCGGGACGCCGGAGGGAAGGGTGCGCACACTGGGCGTCAAAGTGACCGCTTTTTTCAAGCCGTTGAAAGCCATCGCTGTGGTCAACGGTGAGCTGGTTATGATACAGAGCGTCTGATTGGTCTTGCCGGAACCCTCCGATTCGGAACAAACAAGCGCGTACAAATAAAGTAATTATTTCTCTAAATTCTATTTCTACCATCTATTGTGTTCCTCCAGACATGAAAGCACTCGGCGCTTGGGGTATTTAGGCGCAACTTGTCGCCCTTGCTGTTGCACCCATCGTCTCACAACGTTCGGATAATCGGCTGGGCGAGATCAGTCAAGATGAAGAGAAAAAATGGACAAGATAAAGGCCCACTGATGATACCGTCTACGCCCCATTGCAGTAATTCATCGGCAATTGCGAGACTATTGACCTATATGCGGGGTCAGTTGTGAAGCTTTCGATTAACCACTGCATACCGTCCAGGGCTCCACCAGCATCCCCAGGTAATGAGCTCGATCCACCATTTCCTTTGTTGTGAGCGACTGTGGAGAATTATATGCGCTGGGCGAGAGGATGCTGGCGTTGATGGAACGTGCTGCATGGGCAATCTTCACTCCCAGAGATGATCCGGTAAAATTTTGCAGGTTTAGCCCAGCCAGCCATGGTGAGGTGGCGGCGCCATATATTACCGTCGTATCACTGGGGCGGACATGAGCATCAAGCCAATGTTCGGCTGGGTGGACTCACTATTCGACGAGAGCTGAGGTGATTATTCTCGGATCGAGTTTCTGAGAATTCTGAGAATTTCAAAAGCGAGACTGAAATTGGACCCAATACCTTCATCGCAATCAGCGACCTCCAATCAAAGCTCTGATACTGCGACCGGTGAGCTTATCACAGTCGCCCCCAGGGAAAAATCTTACACTGATAGAATGTCTGTAGGGACTCGTGGCGAATATCGCGTGTTGGCTTTGTACAAAGACATCCACGCCGGCAGTCCTGTTCGGGTGTGCAGCATCAATCTTGGATTCGATGTTGAATCTGGAATTAAGGCAGGGTTAAGCCGCTAGCCAGAGCATTTGGTTTTATCTACCGTATGAGATGGTCCGGATCTGCGCATTCAACAAAGTCGAAGACTTCCTGGAGAGTCGATATTCGCGTGGCAGGAAAAGTAAGCTGCAGTGCTAATTGCCGACTTTCGAAAGAGGTTGCATGGGCAGACAATGTTGAAAACCTACGGAAATTCTCTTGTCGTTGGGAACCACAGTCTAGCGTTTTGAGTTGCGCTAGAGTTAGATTTGCAATGAACTTTCCGACATATGGGAAAGCGATGTCTTCGGGAAACTGTCCGTGTGTCAGCCAAGTCAAAGGCGGACCTGTAGGCGGAGAATTGACTGCAGCTGCGGTGTCCTTGCACTTGGTTGACAAGATCTCCTCGTCGTGCCAGACCACGACAACCCCGTCCTAGATAAGAGCAGTAAGTGTCGTCGTATCTCTTCATACATTGAGATATACCTTCGTTATGCCGTTGTCCAACTCCAAGGTGGTAGCACCGTCAATAAGGCCCCTTGAATCGAATTGTATCCAATGAATGTGCGACACAAAACGCCTTACCAGGCAAAACTCGGAAGAGTATTTTCTACAGCGTTTCCTCGTCCTCCGCGATGTCCCTGTATGTCGAACGCCGATGGGCGCGCCAGCGGCTGCTGGGAGGCGGCACAGAGTTTGCTTGCGAGAAGACATGAGACCACCAGCAGCAGCATCGTCGTGGTGAACGGAGAGGGTCCTGCTGTCTTACCTATGCGCCAGCATCACAAATTCTTTAAATGGAACCCTCGTTCGAGGACGAACGTTGGAGCCGAAATCATGGCGACCCCTCGCCAGCCGAGAAAGTACCCCGGCAAATAGCTTTCCATGCCGGCCAACTTTGCGAAAGCGAATTCCCCGCTCCCAGGAAAAGAATTGCGTCGAGAGGCGCTCCCTTGAGGAATCTTACCGACTCGGAGATAAAAAGTTGCTAGTGTCGGGATCGACAAACGTGTACTCCGAGGCCGAAACACGTTCGCGGTCGTACTGCCTCCGTATCCAAAGCGATTTCACCTCATTTATGTACAATAGGTGTGCCTATTCCTGTTTAGGGTCGGGCAGAGGTTGGTTTGGAGCCTTTGAGGCCGCTTCCTTGCTCGCGAATCCAAGATTTTGCCAATCGTCCTTCTCCATCAAACCTCTGCGTGCAAAATTCAGCATGCAGCATTCGGCCCATGAACGAGACAGTGGCAGACTTGGTCATTCTGCAATCCAGGTACTCTTTGCTCAACGGCCGGCACGGACTCGACGTGCTGGAATTGTCACGGAGACAGGTCATGTACCGTTGCATTTGATTTTTGCATTCGCCTGTCGCCATACAGATTAGAAGGAACTGGAATCAGCGCTGGGAATATATCTGCGGACCATAATGGTCAAGAGGGAAGGAGCCGCGATCTGGGGGCGCTGGCTTGAACCCAACGTTTATGGATGGGGGTCGGCCGAAAGACATGTTCACGGCTTGTGAGCCGGCAACCGCCGAACGGCCTTTTCCATATTGGGTCTCTGAAGTATAAAATCCTCAAGATACAGCCGTCGCGCATATTAGCTATGATGTTGTGTCACTTCGCTCACTTCTTCTTGCCCGCAGCTTTACCCTTGCCCTTGCCCTTGCCTCCTGATCCTCGAGTCCTGTCTTCTCCCGACTGCTCTGAATCAGACTGACCATCCGCCGACTCTCGTCGTTTTGCGCGCGCCCCACTACCCTGTCCACGGCTTTCTGGATACCCCATATTCCCCGCCAGATCGACTCCCGCTAATCTGCCGCCCTTGAGCATTACAATTTCCTAACAACCTTATTGAGAATAGTCCAATAGGATCGGGAATCGAGGAAATACCTTTAGCCAACCGTTCTCGCGGCGCAAGTCAGAAGCCTCTCGTTCAAGCTCGTCTGCTCGCCCAGATAGGTCTGAAACAGATCTTTCAAGATCCAGTGTTCTCTGCTTTTTTTTGATGCGAAAACGAGCTAAAAGATAATTATCAGCCCCTGCACGCCACCCCGCCGCAAACACGCCCTACCTGATGCAGCCGTATTTCGCCTTCTTTTATCCTCGTACTCGTCGTTGTCGTCGAGGTCGCCGTCATCTGCGGCGTTCGATGTTGATGGACCAGCTTGCGTGTGATGTTGTGTTCTTGTTCTGCCCCTCGTGCCTTGGGTAGGTGACTGAGGACCTGGAGAGGGCGGGAGTGGCCGGCCTCTAAACATCGGGTATGAGTGAGCGCCATACGGCGAAGACGCGAGGCTCGCGGGTGACACAAAAGGGTGAGGGTTGGATGGGCCTGGATTAAATCCAGAGGCGCTGTGCTGTCTCTGAGACATGTTGGAGTAGAGCGCGTCGTGCGAGGAGGGAAACATGGTGCCGGAGGCTGCCAGCTGGGCAAGCAAGGCTGCGGTTTGTATATCTATGGCTGAAAGGGTCAGTCAAGGTATAAAATTAGTGCAGGGGCTCCGCGGACCTTCTGCGCTCTCTGGCTGTCCATGCGAATCGGTGTTGGAGTGGTTGTGTTCATTTTGCATGTCGAAAGAAAATATCAAGCGCTCCCAGTGGTTGAGTTCACTGGCGGGATCCAAGGAGTCGTGGGACGTGAGATCTCCCCCCGAGCGGTGTTGAGAAGGCATGGAGGAATCAGAGTTGACGGCAGGTTTTGGCGCATGTCGGTGAATGTTCAATCGCAATTTGAAGCCCGGATTGCGACAATTGACCCAGTCGACTCGAATTTGTCCTGATCAAGATGCCGGCTCGGGACAGTAAAGCGCGACGCACAGAACATTGGACGCGCTTCCGCGAAAAACAACCGCGTCAATGAACAAATGGTAACGCGTCCCACCTCGGGACCGTGTTTTTGACATGTCAGGTGGCCGTCTTCGCGTCAAAGCGAGAATTCGGAATTCAACGCAAACGAACCAGTTCGTCTCGTAATGATCGAAAACCGACTCGGCAGTAGCACGTCAGTCAAATGACGCGTAAAAACGCCATTGTTGCGAACGTCGCAAATGCAAGCGCCATATAATTGCTATCAGTAATCCTCAAGTCGCCAAAAAGCAGTTCAGACAAGTTCCAGGAGACAAAATTTACTCCCCCAGTTTGATTCACTCCGCATTCGAACAACCCGAATACATCTGAATAAACTGCAGTAGGATGGAAGATCAGGCTACGTAGAGCAGCAGCTGCGTTTGCTCCTCGTCGCGCCGCATATACTCGTCCTCCATTAACTTGTCAATTCGGATTTTGATGATTTTCACATCGGGCGTAAAGTGGTTCTTCACCGCGTCGACTGTTGCGTTCACGAGGTTCGTGTACAGCATCTCTTTCTTCGACTTCATGATACGGACAATGGCCGCGTCCAAGGTCATCACTCGTTCGCCATCTATAGCAGTTTGCGTCTGTTTCGACTCCTCCGCCTAATAACGGAGTTCATTGGTCTTAGTGCGATGCAGACAAGGCTGAAACGCACCGTGACTTTGACCTGAATGGAGTTGATGTGCACTTTGGCACGGGGGTCGACGAAGCTGTCGTTGAACCGAAACACATCTCCGTCATTGACGTCTCGCCCAGGCGGGACTTTCAATAACACTTTCTTCTTTCCGCACGCAAGGCTTTGAAGTGTGAGACGAAGAGTGGCATCATCTAAATTTTCTGTCGGTTTCATAAGGAAGACAGTCTGGAGTGACCTACCGAGTTTGGTTTCCATAGATATGTCGGAGAACGACAGCTCAGAAGAATTGTTGAAGAGAAGTAGCACTGCCGACTGATATAACGAAACGGACAGTTCTTTCTTTCCCGCCTTGAAATATCCGGCCATGGTCATTGTGCCCACACTCGGTTGCCAAACCAAGTTGCGACCGGAATCTAAAACAAGGGCGGTCAGGACTACAATATATGTCAGGGTGTTGCCTCACGTTTGTCCTTGTAAAAGCTTTCGAAGGCGTCCAGTTCCTGCTGCAACTGTAACATGTGTGATCAAGGTGCGCACAGTTGCGATCGATGGATAGAACCGACGTTCGGGGGCAACAGAACAGTCTGCTTTTCCTTCGAGTATGGCCATGCACCTTGCTTCAGGACCATGACCGTGAGCTTGTGGCCTTCGCTATCGGAGCGTAATTTTCCGTGATATTCGACCATTGCGTCTCGCGACAAGGCCAGGTCTTTGAACATTTCCTCTCCCATGCTAAATTCAGGGTCGTATTCTGGAGTGCATTTAGTTGATCGTGAAAAGAACAAGCAGAATAGATGCACACCATCTTTGAGCTTCTTGAGAACTGCAGCTTCGAAATCGTGCGAAGCGCTCTTTTCGAGCAACAACCGTTTCGCAAGTGCTCGGAGGTAAAATCCTCTAAACACGTCCTTGTCATCTGTGAACTTGTACAGACCTAGCGCCAAGGTCAATATTATGTAAAGACCCCAGTGGATTGGCGAACCTAGCGCCGAGTCGAGCAACGCGTCGAATGCGCTGTCGGACATTGCCCCCTGGCCTTTGCGCATCAGTTTGTCCAAATGCCTCGCGATGAGCTCAGCCGGTTTGTTACGCCGGGCTCTAAAGCCGACACCGAACGCATCGGAGAGTGCATATGCGAATTCTTGTTTAGGCTGCGCGGGGGAAATGGCGCTTGTAGATCCCACGTCTGCATCCGCCGTCGTGACATGCACAGGTACCTTGAGGAAACATTTTTTGATTGCTAATTCGGCGACCGCGTGGTAATCGAGGAGTCGCTGGACCATGGTATCGTCCGCCGCTTCGTCTTTGACTATGGATTGCACAGTTTTCTACATTGAGGCTAAAATGAATATCGAGGCCGGCATACTAGCAGCATGATTGCACACCTGGACGTGGCTTTTGAAAGCTTCACAGATAACTTTTTCGCCTTCCGCATCGGTAAAGAGTTTGTTCATGGCAATCAGGTTCTTGAAATCTTTGTGCTCGAGGTAATCGCCCAGAGCTGTTGGCTTCTTAGAGGGCGATCACGAGGAACGAATCAGCGATATTCACTTTCTGTTGCAATCCACTGCATCCTTTTCCGCAGCAATGACTTGAGCGTCGCATCTCGGATGATGCCCCAGCTGCCGACAGGCAACAGATTCTTCGAACGGTCCACTTCTTCCTCGATTCGACTTTGAACGTGGGTAAAGAACGCTTTGGGATCATTCTCCATCTTTTCAGCCAATGCTGCAGATTCCTTCTCGTAGTACTGCCAGGCAAGGTCGCGATAGTACTCTTCGAACACAGAGTACTGCTGATGCGTGCAGAGGTGGGAAATGAGGGATGGGATATCTTTTGTGTGGATTAGGTGCAATCTGGGGTAGGGTGAGATGCCCGTGGTATATGGATGTCCTGGATTTACCGACCTAAGATCGCGTTCCCCAGTTATCAATGTGCGGACACTAGTTCTCAAAGTGTGCATCAATTGCGGGTTTTCAAATATTCTTGTGACGAATAGCGAGAATGCAAGTTGACTGGAAGAATGTTTAGACCTCGCAACATGGAACGATGACTATTTACCGGATAGTCAAGACTTGGGCACGCTGGACGTAAACTTGATCCAGGTAGGTCAAGAGAGACTGAAGCAAAGCCTGAAAAGGAGATGAATGCTATGATATAGATGACGAGAGGACACATACCACTTGGGTCTCGAACCATTGGCAGACCTCGACAAAATTCTTGACCCAGTTCGCCGCGACGTCAGGATCATCAGACTTTGTCCCTTGAGAGAGCAGTTGTTGAGACAAGGAACTGACAGCCTGCTCCAGCTCCAGCTTCAAGGTTGCATAGAGGCCCTCCCCGGCGTTCAAGTCGCAGACGACGAAGAAACAGTCGCTGTATATGCCTTCGTAAGTGGGTTGTCGGCGAGCACTGTCCTGGTCGCGGGTGAGGTCGCGGGTCAGTACATGTTTGATGCACTGCTGAAGTGTCACAGTATTCTTTCGAGGGGCTTTAATCGGGCGATTCGTTCCAGCGACCTGGATTCGGATAGGCTGACTTGCTCTGGCTGTTGCGGCTCTCGCAGCGGAGGGCGAATCGGAATCGGCATCGCGACGAGGGGTCTTGTGAGGAGGAGAGTGTTCAGTGTCTGAGATTGAGTCTGGGATGGCCGTGAAGCCCTTTGAGTTGACCGGCAGAGTCAGAAGCTGCAGCACCGAGGCCATGGCTGTCTTATTCAGGCGGGTGGCTGTGAGATGGATGCCCCGATTGGGCGAGCATTACGCGTCTCGATTATCTTGTTTCCTGCTTTCACCATGGTACGTGTCTTTCTTGGTCCAGATCCTCAAAAATTCACCACAGGGTATCCATAGCTTCTCCGAGTCAGATCGAAAGACGGCAACTTTCGCTTTGAATTCGAACCCACAGCCGACATTTCAGAGTTGCTCGCCAAAGTTCGTGCACTTGGGCGAACCCACGCTCCGCACTGACGCTGCTTCTAGGTCCAGGAAACCGCCCCGGATGCGGACCCATCGAGCTTCACCATATCCAACCAGCCACGGGGAAACGAAGCAAACTTTTCGACCTTGAAAGGTCGATCGTTGAAAAGCTTGGGTCTCAAGTATGTTAGAACCAGGATGTTCTGAACGCGCCTAATTCTGTTTCAGCCACACCGACTTGGTCTTCGTAAACTATGTGTCCAAAGAGGCTCCCTCGTCGAGTTCTTCCACCCAGCCTAGTAGCGATGCTGTTCCCACAACGACGCGTATATGGGAGACTGTGAAAGAAGACCCGGTGGACGTGTACTGGCGGTCCCAAGACGGGAAAATTCCCCGCAGTCGGGACGCGCGGTTCTGCACTCACGCCACCAACGGAATGTGCGACTACTGCATGCCTCTTGAACCGTACAATGCTCTTTACCACAAGGAGCATGCAATCAAGCATCTCTCGTACCACGCGTACTTGAAGCAAATCTCTCCAAAGTCGTCTTCGTCCGCCACGTCCACATCCTCTCTCCCCCCGCTCACCCCGCTTTCCTACAAGGTGAAGGTGCCATGTCCCAGCGGTCATCCGTCTTGGCCTTCCGGCATCTGCACGTCTTGTCAACCCTCCGCCATAACCCTGCAATCGCAGCCTTTCCGAATGGTTGACCACCTCGAGATTGCCTCGACCGACGTGATCGACCGCTTCCTGCATGCTTGGCGGTCCACTGGTTTCCAACGGTTCGGCTGGTTGATTGGGCGGTACCAACCGTACGACAAGGTGCCAATGGGGGTCAAGGCTGTGGTCGAGGTCATATACGAGCCTCCGCAAGAGGGCGAACTCGATGGACTTACTTTAGGTTTACCATGGGAGGAAGAACCACGGATTCGAGAACTGTCTGCGTCGGCCGCGACGCCTTTAACGGTGGTTGGGTACATCTTCACGGACTTGACGCCAACAGAGGAGGATCGAACAAAAAACGTTTACAAGCGGCATCCAGGCTCCTTTTACATGTCTTCGCTAGAGGCAATCTTTGCAGCGACGATGCAAAAATCCAACCCGACACCTTCGAGGTCTTCGCCTACAGGCCAATTTGCTTCAAGGCTGGTCACCGCTATTCTTACTGCCACCGAGGACGGGCAGGTAGATATAGCCGCGTACCAGGTTTCTGAACAAGCCTGTGCGATGGTCGAAGCGGACATGATAGAAGCGAGTGTCGACCCGGGAATTGTTCGAGTAAAGGAGGAGGATCGAACGCAGGGCTCGGCAAGATATGTGCCTGACGTTTTCTTTTCTTTCAAGAACGAATACGGGCTTGAGGTGAAGAAGACGGCCAAGCCAGCCTTCCCCGTTGAATATCTCATGGTTAACGTAAGTTGAGGGTTTCGAAGCAAAACCAATCTGATTTCTTTCGGCAGGTAACCCACGGATTCCCACAAAACCCGTCACCCTTGTTCCAATCAGCGAAGTTCGCGATTGAGAACCGACCTGGTTTGGAAGACCAGCGCATAGAAAGGGTAATCAGTTCCCTCGCGGGGTTGGATGCGCCGAATATCGTGGACAGTCGGAGTGCGAAACCCGGCGAGGCGCACAAACGGAGAGAGCTGGCGGCGTGGTTGAGCGATTGGCATCTTGTCGCTTTCCTTGATACGACACAGTTGTTTTCTCCTGTGGGTTTACTTTTGGGTGCCGCGCACAGCAACTGACATATTTCATAGGAGGACGTGAAGTTGATGATGCGCATAGTAACATCACCTACGCTGTTGGAGGATCTGAGCCAACTGGACCCGCTGCTGGCTACTGAAGGCTGGAACACGCTGATGACGTTTACGCGGGAGAGTGGATGTACGTTTTTGGTTATCTTGCATTTCTCTTGTCTAATACCTGCTAGCATCGCAACCGATGTCCTCCTCGAGGGACGATGACATCCCGCAAGATGTTTTCGACCAAATCGCGGCAGCGGAAGCTGCTGCCCGAGGGAGCGGAGAGGGATCCAGCGCTGGTATTCGAATCTGCCCCCATTGCACGTTTGAGAACGCGCATGGCGGGACTGACTGTGAAGTCTGCGGCTTACCGCTGTAATGCGCCCGATCGTGTACAAGATACAATAGAAAACAGCTACAATAGACTGTGACACTACTATAAAGCGTGTATAAAAAGCCGCTGCGGATGTCTATCGTCTATTGTCCAAATATCCACCAAGTAGCGAACGCGACTCCAAAGAGTATACCTAGCGCACGAGCCACTATAACCACAACAAGCGCCTTGCGGATTGCGGCATAAAACGTGCTCAACGCCGATCCTGACCAATTTATTCTGAACGGCTTGTGAGTACGAGTTGACAAGAGATTGCGAGAAGAACGAACCGTCGGTCATTTGTACCCCCACCTCTCACGCTGGCCTCCCATCCGCGTACAACCTCTCTGTACCGTTTACCAAACACCCTGGGATAGAATGAGCAAGTCGTTCCAAATGAAATACTTTGAACGTACCATATCCAGAAATTTACATCGGGGTACGAAAATCGCGGGAACACACTTGCCAGGCTGGGTGCAACGACGTCCATACGGATGCCCTCTGCACCCGTTTGGTACGGAAGCTGCACCATTGGCGAAATCGGTGACGACGATCCAGAGCTGCTCTTGTGTGCCTCGGAGTTGTCACGCATCGAGGAAGGTGCCGGTAAGACCATGTACGACATGAGATCCAAAGTCATGCCCAGCGAGAGGCCCCACAGTTTTAGCTTCTGTGGCCGGCTGGGCTGCACGATGCCCTTCTCCAGGATGTCGATATTTAGTTTACCGTCTGGTGTTACAGAGGGCGGGGACGAAGGCTGCACAATAATCGCGGGAAACTCCATGCTGCCGACCAATGCCTGAACGAGGAGGCGCAGTGCGGTGGAATGTTTCGGGGCGAGACGGGAAGCGGCGTCTACAGTGACGGTAGACCACCTGGGAGGAGTATGCGCCGAGACGAGTGACGCCAAGGGTGTCCAGTGCAGGGTAGTCGAGGGCGTGGGCTCTGGAGGTGGTGCATGGGGTGTGACTTGAAGGAAAACAAAAGGCGAGAGAATCATTAAAAGCCGTTTCCCCAACGATGTCGTTATCTCTCGGTCGTCCAGCTGCCCGACGCAAGTATAGTCTTTCTCGGCGAGGTCGATACCAATCTCCTCCCACGTCTGCCGCATGGCTTAGACTATTGTCAGAAAACAAACTGGGACCACAGGCAACGAACATACCAGTGTATAGTCCACCTTCATCGTCCGCTTCCGTGCGACCACCCGGGAATGCGACATGCGCCTCGTGCGTATTGCGCATTCTGGACATGCCCGAATCTTCTGGGGCGGGATTTTCGCGCTGCAAGAAGAGGATCTCGGGACGAGCCGCTGGGTCATTGACCCAGTCGAGCTCGAAAAAGTCGGAGAGTGTGGGATTTGAAGATTCGGCGGATAGGACTGCATTCGGGGCGGGAACCACGCGAATAATGAGGGATACGGCAGCTCTGCGCGGCTCTGGAATTGGCGATAAGTGGGAAAGTCGGAGCAGAAGATAAAGACCGCACGAGTGGGAGGCGACGCAATTATACGCGGGGGTGTGGTGCGTATTCTGTGGAGGGCTTTTGAGAGCAAGGGGACAACGGATATTGGTTTTTCTATGCGGGGGTAAGTGCGGCCAAGGAAAGATTGGGGAACACAGACCAGCCATGGTGATGGAAGACGGAAAAACAGACAAGACTCGTCCTCCCCAAACCGCCGCAATTTTTGGGGTGCACGTGCCGCTGCGCGTTTCAAAGTTAAACGCCGTCGACCTCCGTCACTTCGTTCAACTCTCTCCGGCTGCCTAGTATGTACTAGCCCACAACGTAAGATGGAGAGCGCAGCCACATGCGCTCTTGCATTCTTGCTCTTCAAGTCCATCCGATCGTGTGAAGCTCGTCACACGATAGCTTCAGCGGCCTCGACGAAACAAGGCAGTCTGGAAGGGTGTTATGGAAAGGTACATCTGGTGCCGGGTGCTAGAATCGATTCTCGAACTTTGGTCTGGGCCGGGCGGACTTTCTACCGAGTTGACCGTGTCTTTTCTTTTTCAACTGGGCCCAACTGCAAAGCCGCATCCAGTCCAACGCTTGAGAGGAGGACCTACGAGGGCTTCCCTCGGACCTTCCTCGCACTTGGGGTATTTCCCGATTCGTGCACACTACGCCTGCACGTGAATCGCAAGCCCAAGATGGGAATCTTCTTTCGTCGAGCTCCACCGACCATCCTAGTCAACAGAAGATGTTCTTCTACTGTGTTTGTACATCTGGAGCTCTTCACGCGCTCAGCTGGGGCACGTTAACTTTCTCGGTCTCACTGTCAATCACAAAGTTCTCCCGCCCCACCATAATGGTCTTGAGCTTGTTTGCTGTGGAGACGCCAACTCCAGCGACAGTCACATTCAACAACTGTAGAGCAGCTTCTTCCTCCCAAGTCGACCTTGACATTCCAGTAGCTGCTCCGAAGGCCCCCTTGCTACAGTCACTATGGACGTCCTCCTATATCATGCAGAAAAATTCTGGAGACACTCATTGGCCTGTTGAGAACCACTGGTATGAGATTGTTACTACGACATAGATGCTGTACTGAAATGGAAGTGTACTTGGGTTTTAGAGCCATGCTAGCTAAGGTGTCCTGCTCATAACAAGTCGAGGGATGCTTTTCAGTGATGACTCGAGGTTCTGGCGCACCTCAATCCTTCTTGAAACGAAACAGCCAAAAACAATGATAGCCCATTCCTCGGTGGTGGTGCAATCTTTTCCCTTCCGGGCCTCTTGTCGGGGGGCGACAGGTAACATTTCACAAGTCCATTTTTGATCTAGACTTGGTGCATTTTTGCCTTTCAGCCTTCGCACCAAGTCGCGATCAAAAGCGGACTTGTGAATTTTCTCGCAAGTTTCTCCTGCGTTTAACGCTTTCCGGAGCCCTTTCTACATATCTGTATCACTGGACACCTCTCGCAGCGGTTGTGTAGTGTAGTGGTTATCACTCGAGATTTTGAATCTACCCAATCATTCTTCTCGTAACCCCGGTTCGAACCCGGGCACGACCTTTTTTGAGTTTCTCCCTTCATTCACTCTTTTCCGAACGCATTTCCCATTGCGTTGTTCGAAAAGTCCTCCCTTTCCTGGTGGCAGTTTATCAAACCACCACACTACACAAGCGGGTGGGGCCGGAAAACTGTTGAATAAAAGCTTTGACAATAATTTCAACCACTATACTACAAGTGTATAGCCATCCGAACCAAGGTCTTATCCAAATTGAACTACACTATGAGTGAATAGCAAACGTATCGCACGGCCGCCAAAAGCTCTGACAATTAACCACTACACTACACAAGTGGTTCTAAGAATTAACCACTACAGTACACAAGTGGATGGCCAAAAAAAGTAAATCCAAAATTTACCCAAAACATCATTTCCGACGGAGCACGGACAGCTTCTGTGCTTGTAGGTCTTGTGCTTCTGGTAAATTGGATTGGCATTGAATTGGCACGCGAATTTCGTCGATGAGAGGAAATTATTGTCGTTTCATTATTTGCGTCAAAAAATATGTCAGAGCTCTGCCCATCCACCATCCGCCTCATCCCCCCCACTAACCAGCGCGAGTCCAAACATAATGATACTTGCCCCCAGCCGCATTCCCAGTCCACGGTATAATTGTCCGATACCAGTGCTCCGCATCCAGCTCTGCTCCTCGCTGTCGGACGGAGGTGTCTGCTCGGTACCCGCCCGCTCCTTCCCCTTGCTCAACCGCCGTTTCCGCTTCTCCCTCGGGATCGGCAGGTCCGACCGTTCCTCGGTCAGGATGTGCCAGAACGCGTCAACGACGCCGTTGTACGGCGCGGGTCGCAGCTCGACGCATCCCTTGATAGGCTTGGCCGTCCCGCGGACTTGAACCTGCAGGCGTCGACGAACAGTCTCAAAGGGCAGCGTAATAAGCAGGCCGAGACAGCTGCCCGCGAGTTCTGCGAACCCCCACGCGATGGGGTTGGCATCCTCGCTGATCTGTGCCCCAACATAGGAAGCGAGGAGCCCGGGGAGAATGAAAGAAACGATTGGGGGAAGGGTGTTGTCGATGAGGGTGGGGATGAGGAGATGGGGGTGGAGGTAGATGCCCTTCAACCCACCCTCTTCGCGGAGAATGCGAGAGAGCGCGTCAAAGGGACCGGTGTAAGTGAGGTGACGGGAGGAGAAGGATTGCACGATCAGCCGGGTTCTGACCAGATCAAGGGGCGAGAGAATAAAGCCCATTATGAGGTGAGACAGAACAGGGAGGAACATTGGAGGATGGTAAAAGACGGCGGTCGTCGGGAGCAGCAGAGCCTGGAGAAGACCACGGATCATGGGCTGAAAGGTTGACGAGAGGACTTCGGTAACGCAGGACGTCAATAACCCTGCATGCCAAAAGGTAGGTGAGAGCCCAGGAAAAGAAGATGACGATTTTACCTTTCCACAGTGCCAGCCATCCTTCACCCCGGAAACGGCCGACCCGTCGCATCATGCCCCAGACACCATTCGCGCTGCCTACGGGGATGATATATTCCGGGCGGGTACCCTCCTCCAGCACTGAGCGACGGACGACATAGCCTTGCTCATCTGTCTGACGTAACGCGGAAAATCCGGCGTGCGGAGTGGCGCTAGGGTCGGCAAAGTACGAGTCCGAGTCGTTGTCATTCGACGAGTCGCTCAACTGGGAAAACATGAGCAGCAAGAATAGACGCTCAGAAGGACACGGACAGCATCGTCGTCGTCTTCCGGCACTTCTGAAGGTTCAGGTTCGCCGGCATCTCGGGGAACCCATTGCACCTGGAGGAGTAATTTGGCAACCTCCCATGGCATCGCAATAGCAGTACTGGTATACTGCAGAATAGCGGATGCCGCCAAGGTTTTGAGGAGGTTTATGGGGTCGATTCCATCTGACGGGTCGGCGAGCTCTGGTGAAAGGTCAAATATTGAGTTGTGGGATGGGCGAGAAGACCATTGGTACGCCGGTGCAGTGGCAGGCTGTGTGGAGGAATTTGAGGGCGTGGCGGCGGCAGACTGTACAAAGGACCAGGCGGAGGAGGGGTCACTGTACAGACCTCGAAGAGATGCAGAGGACATGATGCATTAGGACAAGCAGCGATGCTCTTGCCAATCAAAGAACAACTCCCGCTTTGGGATCGAAGAACGCTTGGGTCAAAAATTCGAAAAAAGCGAACCAGCAAGCCTGTGGGTCTGGGTCTGGTCTGCTCTGGCTCCGCACAACACTGCGAGGGAACAGGAGCAGGACGCGGGTTTTGTGGAATTAATTAATTAATTAGGAACTTATTGCGTGCCTGCAGATACGTCATTTATAGGGACCTATTTAAAGGCCACCCAGCCTCGTCCTTACCACCATCTCCTCCGCCAGCATGGCCTCGCCCAACGGTGGCGCTCAAAGCGAAGTCGACGCTATTATGCAGAACAACAACGGGCGCGTCGCCGTCCACACTTTCGACCCAGAGGCGAAACCCTCAGAAAAGGGCGCCGCAGCTGGCAAGGCCAGGGACCAGCTCAAAAGCGTGAAAAACGACTCGGGTCCTGGTGCACGAGGTGCGCTTTCACTTCTGTCCGTGTGTTTGACACGTCGCTCACGTCTTTTCCAGAGCTCACAGTCGAGTCTGGCAAATCCAACGTCGTCCCCACTATCACCGTGGAGGACGCCGACGACGAAAAGACCGCAGATGCTTCAGAAGACCACGACGACACTCCCCAGCCGCCCGGTGCCCTCAGCGGTCCTGCAGGCGCCATTCCAGACTGGTACAAGGTCGGTTGGCGCCAGGCTTTACGCTTGGATGCTGTGCCGCTGGCCGAGGGCGAGGACCAGGTGGAACAGGAACAGGACAAGGGTGTCCTCGACATGTTCCTGGGGGAGCAGTTCTACGGCTCCTGGTACCACAATGCCGCCGTCATCATCGTCGTAGGTCCACCCGATTGCGCTGTCACCGCCCAACTCACACGTCCGTTAGGCTGTATTCGCTTCGCATTTCTTGACTCGCTTCCACTTCGGCTGGGGATGGCTGTTTATCGTCCTCGCCTTTTGCAATACATACTACAGCGCGTCGATGGAACGCGTCCGCCGCTGTGCACGCGACGATATTCAGCGCGAACTCGTCAAAAACCGCCTCTTGTCTGAGCACGAGTCCGCCGATTGGATAAACAATTTCCTGGATCGTTTCTGGCTCATTTACGAGCCAGTCCTTTCTGCCACCATCATTTCTTCTGTGGACCAAATCCTCAGTACCAACACCCCAGCATTCCTTGATTCCCTTCGTTTGACTCAATTTACTCTCGGGACAAAGGCTCCTCGAATCGACAAAGTCCGGACGTTTCCCAAAACTCCCGACGACGAGATCATAATGGAGTGGGGCATCTCCTTCACTCCCAATGATATCTCCGACCTCACACCGCGCCAAGCTGCAAACAAAGTCAACCCCAAGATTGTTCTGTCTGTGCGAGTGGGCAAAGGGTTGGCAACCGCTTCGATGCCTATCCTCCTTGAAGATATCACCTTCAGCGGCCTCATGAGGATCCGCATGAAACTCATGTCCAACTTTCCTCACGTCCAAATTGTCGAGATTTGTTTCTTGGAAAAGCCCGTGATTGATTACGTTCTCAAACCCGTGGGTGGCGAGACTTTCGGGTTTGATATCGGCAATGTCTGTATCTACTTTTCATTCACCGGCCAATGTTTAACTGATTCCGAACCCAGATTCCCGGGCTGTCGTCCTTCATCCGCGACATGACGCACGCTACCCTTGCGCCGTTGATGTACGAGCCCAATGTGTTCACCTTGAACTTGGAGCAGCTGCTTTCGGGCGCGCCTCTCGACACCGCCATTGGTGTCCTTCAAGTAACAGTAGAGTCTGCGCGCGGATTGAAGGGTACCAAGATCGGCGGCGGAACTCCCGACCCATACATCTCCCTGAGCTTGAACAACCGCGAGGAGCTTGCGGTGACCAAGTACAAGAGCAATACGTATGAATTCTTTTTTGACCCTCCACTTCTTTCTGCTCATCGTTGTATCAGTTACAACCCAACTTGGATGGAGACCAAGTTCATTCTCATCAACTCGCTGAACGAATCCCTCGTTTTGAGCTTGTACGACTTCAACGACCATCGCAAGAACGCACTCATGAGCAGCACGAGCTTCGAGCTTGCTCAGTTGGAGCAGGACGCCACCCGCGAAGGTATCGAGGCCGCTCTACTCAAGGACGGCAAGGAGCGGGGCATTCTGAGATATGATGTCTCTTACTACCCTGTCATCAAGCCCGAAGAAGGCCAAGAGCTGCCTGATACCAGTGAGTTAGCTTCTCAGTAGCTGACCAGCGGCGCTTATCAATTCTTGCCAGGCGTCGGTATTGTGCGCCTGACAATCCACCAAGCGAAAGAGCTGGATCAAAGCAAGTCGCTCTCCGGCGACCTCAATCCTTTGGCCAGAGTCTACCTCGGCGACAGCAAGGACGCGGCCTTTAGCACGAAACTCTTCAAGCACACCAACGCGCCCGTTTGGGAGCAGGCCTACGAGTTCCTGTGCGCTGACAAGACGTCGTCTGTCGTCACAATCAAGGTCATCGATGACCGCGACTTCCTCAAGGACCCTGTGGTCGGCTACATGTCCATCAAGTTGCAAGACCTGCTGGACAGCAAGAAGGACACTGCTAGTGGCCGTGATTGGTTCCCGCTGAGCAACTGCAAGAGCGGCAAGGTTCGACTGTCAGCCGAGTGGAAGCCGCTGAATATGGCAGGCAGCCTGCACGGCGCAGACCAGTACAAGCCGCCGATCGGAGTGGTGCGCCTGCATCTGGACAAGGCAACGGATGTGAAGTATGTGATTTCTACGTCTCAGCGCTCTGCATTGTTGATCCGGCTCCAGAAACGTTGAAGCTACATTGGGCGGCAAGGTAAATCATTCCCGTTGTCGTCGCTTCCTCGTCTAAGGGTCTTGCAGAGCGATCCGTACATGCGAGTACAAGTCAATGATGTCACGAAAGGGAGAACAGAGGTCATCAACAACAGTATGTTTTCCCCCGCTGCGTGTTCAATTCACTCAACGCACCTCAGACTTGAGCCCCGTCTGGGACGAGATAATATACATTCCCGGTACGTCTTTTTTGAAAGCCAAAACATTTCATCGCTCACTTCTTGAGCGAAAGTCCACAACCTGAAAGAGGTCAGTGGGATGAAACTCCGCGCATTCATTGAGTCTTACGTAATTTTAGACGATGGTTTTGGAATGCATGGATTATCAACATATGACTAGGGCAAGCCCATTCACAACCAAGCCCTGCCGCAACTGACAAATGTGCAGGATCGGTCCCTGGGCATGGTGGAACTCCGTGTCTCAGATTTGGCTCGGGAATCCACTGACCGCTTATATCCCTTTGAATCCGCTGGGAAGAAGACCGGCGCGGATCCCATCCGTCTCGACAAAGGCAATGCGTACAAAGGCCAGCTGTATTACACTGCCGAATTCATCCCTACCCTCGCTCTGGAGGGCGTCGAGTTCAGCTCCTCGGGCAATGAGCTTCAACGTGCCGCAGAGGCAGAGGACCCGGACGGCAACAGTGTCCGTTCTTCTTCCTCGTCATCTTCGTCCTCCGGCGATGACGCTGCGCCTGTTGCCCCGACCATCGTCGAACCCAAGCGCAACGAAGCTCCCGTCTCTCCAACTGATGCCAACGGAAAAGAACCCGCTGAGGAGCCCGAGCACCCCACCGGCGTCAAAATGGGGATGGACGAGCTTTTGACCCACCGTGCGTATCATTCATGCTTCGAATATTCAAAGAGCCTCAACCTTTCCATTTCCAAGAATCCGGCGTCATTGTGTTCAACGTTGTGTCGGGCAACCTGGCCAAAAAGGGACGCCTGGAAGTCCTTCTCGACGACGGATACTGGCCTTGTTTCAGCACTGTCAAGGCACGGAGCAACAACGCACAGTGGGAGACTGTTGGAGAGGGTTTTGTCAAGGAGCTTGATTTCGGACGAGTATGGCTCCGCCTGAATGCGGCTGACGAGGGCGAGAAGGACGATGTCATTGCCGAGTACAAGGGTGACTCCAAGGCATTCTTGAAATCGACGCTCGTCAGCTTCTTGCTTCCTCTTCCGATTGATTCCGCTGACATTCTCCCAGTCTGGGCCGCAACAATTCACGCTCCAGGACACCGAGGCCCGAACCTCTTCGACTGTTATGATCGAGTCCCGCTACGTTCCTGCTCCTGTTCAGCTCGAGGCGCGCGAAAGCATCAACAGTAAGTGGCTCGGCACGGCATTAGAACATGTCTAGTTGTTGAAGTTTGTATCAGACCAGGGTGTTCTCCGTGTGGATCTCCTCGACGGTAGCGATATCCGTGGCGTTGACAGAGGAGGTATACATCAAAAAAAAAGGCTGGCTTCGTCGTTATTTTGCTGACAATACGTGTAGGAAAATCCGATCCGTTTGCCTCATTCACTTTGAACGGCCAAAAGGTCCACAAATCGCAGACGAAAAAGAAGACCCTGACTCCAGTTTGGAACGAGAATTTCACCGTGCAGGTGGTACGTTTGTTTCTCTCCTCCTGCTCACACTGTCGCTGACCATCATCGTGTTCAGCCATCACGAGTGGCTGCAGATTTCTCTATCGAGATATTTGACTGGAACCAGCTGGGTACCGCGGAAACGTTGGGGACGGCGCATATCCCTCTCGGAGACTTTGAACCATTCGAATCGGTCGAGCGTACCCTGGATCTGGTCTCTTCCAAGGGGCAACACGGCCACATTCGTGTCCGCCTGATGTTCCTCCCAGAGATCATTGCCAAGTCGCGGAAGAACACGTCGACGTTCTCCACTGCTGGGCGAGCCATGACCCAATTCGGTGGACTACCCCTCAACGCTGGCAAAGGAGTTTTGCATGGGGTGACGGGGGTGACCGGGTTATTCAAGAAGGGGCACAACGAAGACGAGACCCCTCCAATGCCTGACGCTCCCGCCGGTCAGGCATCTCACCCAATCGGCCAGCCTGATGTACTCCATGCCGACGGACTCGACATGTCTCGCCGCACGTCGCGTGAGACTCTGCCTCCTTCCGAACCCGGTACCCTGCGGGTCACTGTCCTGGACGCAAAGGATTTGTTGACCGGCGATAGCAAACCGTACGCCACCATTCGACTCGGCGACAAGGAGTATAAAACGAAACCTACACACAAGACCGCCACTCCTGAATGGTTAGAAACTTCCGTTTTCCTGCGAGTCTCGCTTACACAATTTAATTTTGCAGGAACGAGACGTTCAATTTCGCGGCCGGTACTTTAACTCCCAAGTTGTTCTTGTGGATCCACGACCATAAGACGCTGGGAAAAGACAAGCTACTGTGTGAAGGTGAAATCGACGTGCGTATTGAACCAGTACTTTTCGTTCCAATGCTTACTCGTCAATCCAGATCTGGCGACACATCAAACCTGAAGGCGTCTCGGGAGCAGATGTATCCGCAGAACTGCAGGGTGGCGGTTTGATTCGCGTACGGCTGGAGTTTGATGCCAGCGCACACCCCGCAAACGATCGTGCCTCGACTCCCAGAGCAGAGACGGGGCGAACCCTGTCGATATCATCCCCATCTCGCTTCAGTCTCAGAGGGCGGCGCCCAGGCACGACGGATAGCGACGAGTGATGATGTTTTGAAGCACGGACAGCTATTTGGACTCGCCCTATTAGGCTTAGTATTGGATAATCGAAAAAAGTACTCTGTAAATAAATTAACACATCTTGCAATGCACCTTCATCGTTTACTTCGCTCTGGTAAAGAGGATCACAGACAAATGCTCACGACCCGCACGTCGCTGAAGAACGATCTGCGAAACGGGGTCAGCAAACGAAAGACGGTTATGCATGGTCTGACTTGACTCTCCAACGCATGATTCTCTTGCATGCGTTGTCGGATATCTGGAACGTTGTTTTGTGCAACAGCCACCAGGTAGAAGCGTCCACGAGAAGAGAGCAAATCCTACCGACCGTTATCAACCGAATTCCGGGGCAAAATCGTGCGTACAGCGACCTGAGGGAAGACCCTATCTGTTATTTGCATTCCGTCCTGTCCGCCTGCCCATGAGCCTTCAATATCCCGGTCTTCCTGAGCTCCAAACGCCTCGTCGGGCACTGTAGGGACGTATGGTGGGTTGAAGAGGATGATATCCACGGATCTGTGAAGGCGCGCGAGGAGAGGGTGCGCGAAAGAGGTGTTGATAATTTCAAGCGGGACCTCCACCGCTTTTCAGTGCACGGGCGGCTGGTTCCACCGCTTACATACCTTATTTTGACGACTCGTCGCGAGACTGCATTCACAAGCGCGGGCGTTTATATCCGTACACAGATAGACTTGAGCTTTTGAGCCGATAACGCTCTTGTAACAACGGGTGAGCACGCACGCACTGTGGAAGAACCGGCTATGCTGCCCAGGAAAGCAGACACGCAGCCGGAGCCCGACCTAAGCACACACATTGGGTTAATATTTCACGAGAGCGCAATCAAGCTGACCCGATTTCAAGGGAAATTTGAGGCCCCATGCTCCTCAGCTGCTCAGCGTCTTGCTCCAGAGCGTCCAAGAGAATAAAGGTGTCCTCTAGAAGACTATCGGTTGATGGCGGCATTTATGCAAGGCACACAGACCTGCGGGTTCGTAGACATGCTCGTAGTCCTCTGCCCGCAAATGGGTCAAATCGGGAGTAGGTATCATCGATTATCATCATTGAATTATCATGGTCGTTTTTGCAAGAGCTTTCTTGCCTCGCGATCACGTGCGACTAGTATTGCGTCGACGCGTCCGATCAACGCCTACTCGACTCTAATCAACGCCTACCCGACTCTAATCCTGCGAAATATGCGTGATCAATCTCGGGTTATCAACCTCGGTCGGCGGCCCTTTTGTTCCGTCCGTGAAAGTTCAATGCAGAGGCAGGCCAGACCGAAACCTCGTTGTCAAACCTCGTTGTCAAGCCTCGTTTCCTCAACTCTCTGTACTACTAGTACTTTGATGCCTGGCCGATCGATATTCGTGTTCCTCAACTTGAAAAGCGCCGCGTTGAAGCAGAAAAGATCGGAAGCTGTGGGAGTAGTGAAGGTCATTGTTCAGTCAGGACACATCAATGGTCCCAGTTGGTTGGGACGGGCACCCAACCCATTCGTTTCCATTTGTGCTAGCAGGGCCAAAGTTACGACAGACCCTCAGCCTGCAACGTACGTATTATCCTGGAGCCACCTTCCGATTCAAACTGACTGCGAATTTATACAGATACGACCCCAGCTGGATTACACAGACCTTTTTCCTTTTGGTTGAATCCCCGAATGAAGTCATCAGAATGAAAGTCTACGATCGCCATGAACATCGCAAACATAACGCTCTTCTCGGTGAAGCGTCGTTCGACATGTCGCGTCTCATGGAGAGTGGGATGGAATTAGATGCGCACCTTGCGCTTCTGAAACAGAATAAACGTATCGGTGATCTGTTGTGCTCGCTGTTCTACTTCCCCATCACGTTACCGCCGAGGAATGAAACCGGTAAGTACGCGTATCTTGATCCAGCAATTCCTTCCAAGCTCATGTGGGCACTATCGAAGACGCTGGTATTGTCCGCCTGGTGATATATCGGGCGGAAGATATATGCTCAACCGCGGCGAGCTGCCGTTTCAGTACCGCCATCGCCAATATACGACTTGGTTTGGACGGCCCCTCGATCCACGTTACTCCTCGGGGGAAAATATCCGAAAACGGATCCGTAGTTTGGGAATCCACGCATGAATTCCTTTGCTTCAACAAATCGGATTGTGTCATATACGTCGAAGTCTTCGAGCCCAATCTGGAAAATCCTCTGGGCCACGTCTCAATAGGCCTGACAGACCTCGTCGAAGCTACCATTGCAAGACGAGGTCGTTGGCCACTGTCGGGTTCGGCTGCAGGAAGATTGGTCGCATATGCAGAGTGGAGACCGTTGGATGTCGAGCTGAATCGTTGACTTGACGAACAGAGGTCAATCATACATTATTATACATACACAGTTCAAGGGGAAACAAGTAAGGGACACTTTCGGTCCCATCGCTTTTTGCCGACCTCCTCTATGACGAAAGCCGCGAATCCTATCCGGTTGAGCATCATATGATTCTTGGTTTTCCCGTCTCCGATGTACCCTGCTATGACTTCTTTCGACGTGTTGTTACTGAGTACCGGAACGCGAATTATTGTCCAGTGCTGCAGCTCTGACGCTCTGATGACGGCCCCAATGGCGCGGATGTCTTTGTATGCGTTCCTCATGGATAGGGACACGCTCTTGACCATCGTGTAGTAAGCGAGATTGAAACGGTCGGCTTCGTCTTCGATCGATGCCGTTCCAAGCGCCAGGAGTCGATCCACTTGATGTACTTTCATCAGCCTGATGATTCGTTCGTACGCTCGTGCGAGAGGTGTATCTGGAGAAACGTGTGTCGGAATACTGAGCGTTCGGAAAATGGAGTCATAGGTAGGTACCAGGAGGTTGATTGAATTGACTCGGGCCCAGAGCGGAGAGCACAATATTCACGCCTTGCATGGCTTGCGAAAGAGCGTCATCGTCCTCCAACTGACCTGCAGGTCCGAATGGATTCAGAACGATGTATTCCGAATAGTGAGGTAGTCAGGAAACGCTACCCTTGATAATACTGCATTTGGGGTTCCGACCAATATCCTCGGGAAGCTTCTCTGGTGTCCGCACATATCTGGAAAATGTGAGTAGAGAACCCACGCCAGGCGGTGACATATCGAACAAAACGATGGTGGCTCCGTCGAAAACAGTAAGAGCTTCACGGACGAGGAGGATGCCTGTAGGTCCCGTCGAACCGAAGATAAGGAGTCTCATTTCCAGCTATGCCTACACTCGCACTGTCGCTCACTGTGACGAAGATGTGGGTCGCAAATGCCGGGATTCGGCAAATGCTTTGCCGACGTCATAATAAATTCGCCGTGACAGAAAACTTCACAGCGACTGATCCGCGGATGATCTTCATCTTCATCTCCCCGAGACCCCGACACGACAAGCCCCGACATCATTCGGGCCGCTGAAAACTGAAGTGGTACAAAAGCGGCAAATTTATATTCTTTACATCGTTAGGCAATACAAGGGCACGTAATGCTGGATTCAAAGTGTCTTGGCAAAGAAAGATGCCAGTCTGGTGTACAAATCCTCGAACCTACATCGCAAATGAGAACAGGCAGGGCACACTGTCACGACACTTACTCTTCCTTGTTGGCTTGGACGTTGAGATCAGCCCGCGCTGCAGCCTAGATTCAGTGAGTATAAAGACCGACAAAAGCGCGACCAAATCAAGTACCCAGCCATGGAACCTATTGATGTTGATGCGATATGTCAGTGGCGAGCATCCTCGGAATTGGTGGGATTTACATGTTGGAGTAATACTTGTTGTCGTTTTTGGTTGCAAACGGCTTCTTAGCAATGGCCTCAACAATCTTGATATACTGGGGGTAGGTTAGCTTCGAATACAACGCGCTTCGTCAGATTGAGTTGCGAGACCTCGTCAACAGGCTCGTCCTTGGATATGTAAATTCCAAGCGGGACGGTCAACTCGTCAACGTCCGCAACAGACAACATCCTTTGGTAGAGTCAAGTTAATGAGTCGGCCGTATGAACGTGTTTCATACGCTGGGTGGATGATCGACACCGATTCGAATGGAGTATCTTTACCTCCGGCGCGCAAAGTCACCTTCCCACCTAAACAAGTTCAGTGGAAATCTTGAAAAAAGAATTTGAGAGACCAACCCCAACAGAATCCATATAAGCCGACCTTCGTGTACTTGTTGACGGTGACTGCCTCGCCACCAGCAGCCTTCAGTTGCAGCTCCTTCGCCTTCAGGTGTTGGCCGAAGATAACCAAGTTCTCGCGAGCCTTATATGCGGTGTCGCCGAAGAACCCATTGAGTTTGTCTTTGCCCTCTTGGGTGGTAGGAGGGAAGTTTTCGGTCGAGAACGCATTTCCCTTCCCGAAAAAGTCTGGCATGTACACCACGGTATTCAGAGCTGACGCAAGGATGTCTGCGCCCTGTTGTGTAACGGGATGGAAAGCAAAAATATCGAAGACACAGACGATCGCGTTCTTGCTTTGCTTGTTGCCGGTAACATAGACGTTCTCGAAGCCGCCAACCTTGTAAAGAGTGCCTTTGGGGGTATACTGCGACTCGACCGGGGGAATCGAGCAGCAGGCCTAAGAGCCAGCCCGGTGAGTGCGAGAGGGTGAGAGAGGCAAGGCTAGGGATCCCCACCGTACCCGTATTTACGGTGTACGGTTACGATTTTACGACCGCCGTAACCGTACCGTAAAGCCCTGGGACAGGTGGTTTACGGTTACGGTTACGACTGGGCGTACCACCGTAAGAGCCGTAAAGATACGGCCGTATACGGTGTACTTACGGACCGTAAATCATTCTATTTTTGAGTCCAGCGGGCCCTGCCGGGCGACAAGAAAGCCGGTGCCAAGCTCGGCGTGTCGTAATTTGGTGCTTGACCATCACCTCTTGATCACCTCCCGCACTCACGCTGGCGCGTCAAAACTTCGACAGAGAGCAATGTACTGTGTGGGGACAGATTGGCAATGCATTCTCCTCAGAACCAGTAGACTGGGTCCATTCCATGGCAGCTAGCCACTCAAGGAACCGACACCATTGGCATCCGGCTCTGGACTCTGAGCAGTATCCCCGAACGTCGCGCCCCACTTGTGATTTGCGGCTGCAATTTGGCGCGCATAGCACCGAAAGTACTGGAAAATTCCGTCGCTACACTGGCACGGTATAAAAGAGTGGTGTGGTGTCGATGACCCGACAATATTTCCTGATTATGATGCTCTTGGGACCAGGAAAGCAGCGGAGGATATCGATTTTGGGCCGGATCCGGGCACCCCAGCATCGCAGCCGTCAGGTACGAGGTCACATACATATTTTGTTCTCATGCTGACTAGCTTTTCAGATACAAGGCGCCCGCAGCGCGACGAAAAGACACGGTCACGTATGCAGGATGCTCTTGCCATAGAGGCAGAACCCTCGGATGACGACGGACGCCCGAAAAAGCGCAGGGCGCGCCCAAAGGGTCGGAAGAGTGTCAAGGGAAAGGAGAGGGCAAGCCTGTCGGATGCCGAGGACCCAATATACTTACGCACTGCGTCCGAGACCGAGTCTGACAGCGATCCGGAAGCGGCGATTACACACGAGGAGGTGCGGAATATTTCATTCTCGATCAGTTTCTCAACGCTGATGACAATCCAGCTGGCTGCCGGACTTCCGACCAAGACAGTCCCAGAGGGTAGCAGGCTCTATCGTTGCCGCCATGGGCAGTCAAAGAAGGAGTTGAAAATAACGAAAGCTATGCGAGGCAGTCTCACCTAGTCTCTCGCAGCCAGACGCTCTAACATGGGAAGCTCGTACCTCGCTTGTTAGAGTCTGTTGGTTACCGAGGGGCTCGGATCGCGTTGCGGTGTTGTTTAGTAAGCTTACGTAAATGTTTTTCCCACACATCGCCGTTTGACTTCCTACCACTTTCCTCTCGCTGCATCCAGCCCATACCACCTCAGATACTGCCGGAATTTATTTTGAAACCCCTCAAGCATCAAAGGTTCCCTCACTACCCGCCGGCAAGCCGCACGAACCTCCGATACTGGACCCAGTCATCGGGTTTTCGTCCTCGCCGACTCACGTCTCCCAGCAGTTCCTTGATGCTGTATCGCTTGCTTCCCCGTCCGCCTGTACACAAGAACCTCATCAGCTTGGTACCTCGACCGTTCATCCTCCTCCAGAAGATTGACGAAGCCGGCCGTCGAGCTGCTCCCGGATCTGTTGCGCATTCTTGCCCCCGTGTGCGCGCAACACCTGCTGACCTCTTGGTACACCGCATTCTTGAAGTCCAGCGGAGGCGTTACTCGACGGCGGAAGTGAAATCCATTACCGGGTATGGAGGTACGCCAAAAAGATGCATCCCGTTCGTCTGTTCGGCGGCAGTAAACCAACGACCCTTTTCAGGTCTGACCGTCGTGCATGGCGGAGGCGCTGGATTCGTCGCTCACGCACGAAGCGAGGCGGCGCTGCGGCTATGTCATCGCTGTCACGACTGACCGCACGACGCAGGTGGCAGAGCATGAGGCAGCCGTGCTACCACGCCGCCGCTAAATCCAGCCCAGGGACTGCGACGACGCCTGCTAGAAAGCTGCGACCGCTGTGGTGCGTTGCCTCTTTTCTCCCCGTCTCCCTCCCTTCGCACCCATCCCTTGCTCCTCGTCCTCCCTCCTCCTCCTCCCTCCTTCATCATTCCTCTTCCTTCGCCGCTCCCCTCCGGGTCTCGCGCACCTCCATACCATGTTGATTGCCCTCCAGACAAAAGGACGCCGCACATGGCAGGCTGCTGCTAAATTTTCCGCCCCGTGCGAGATCTGCTAGCGCTGGCACCGGGACTCTGCGTGCGTTGTGCGGGGAGGTCCACCCAATTAGTTCCGTACTCTGTAGGCGTAGCCTACACGTATAGAATTACAATCAACTGATTTTGAACCCCACTACAAAATACCAAGAACAGCCGTGAATTCCCTAAACTTAATTCGACCCTGTACAGAAAACTAAGGGAGGACCGCCGGATGTTGCGGGGCACAACACGAGGATTTTGGACATGTTTTTCAAAAGAAAAGTCTTTGCAGGTCAAACGCGAACTGATGATCCGCTGAAGCAGTGGCGACTCAGTGGCGCCGGACGCACGACTCGATCGTTACCGTTCTTGGAGGAACAGAAACGGCCCAAACAAATCACCCAAAATTCAGGGACGCCATCGTGCACCACTCAATTGCACTAGGCCCCGACACTTTGCTACAAAGCGCTGAGCAAAGGCAGAACAGCGCGCTGAAGGCAATCCGCAATTTGCCGTGATGGTACTTTTACATAAGCTTACTAAACAATGCCGCAACGCGATCCGACCCCCTGGGTAAACACAAGACTAAGTCTCACCGGTGAGTTATATTTGTGCGGCTAAAATATCCACTAACGTCTTCCAGGTTTGATCGGTCATCTGAAGACCCACGCCCCAGACATGTTACGATTCTATGAGATACTCAACGGGAAGTATAAGACTGCCGGCCTCACCGAAGAAGAGATCGAGATAGCGGAGGGCCGAAGGGTCTTCCAAGACCGCAAGGATCTCATGCAGTTCCTCAGCCGCTATACGGGTGACCATCGTCAGCAAACTCTTCGCGAATCCCTCGAGCGTGTTGCTGAGAAGAACGTTGTAAGTTTGTCTCGCTGTTTTTCCTTACCGTGCGATCGTTCCTCACAATTTCCAGGGTCCTTGGGATCAAGGGAAATTCGAACGTCTGCTTGTTGAGTGGTTGGTCGCCTGCGACCAGCCTTTCCAAGAGGTCGAACGTCCCGAATTACGCCGTTTACTTGAATGTGTCCATCATCGCGCTTCAAAATTGAATGTACCGTCCGCAAGTACTGTGCAGCGTCGTGTGGAAGAAATGGGAAAGGGTTTGAAGAAGGAATTGGCCGCGTTTTTTGCGGTGCGTTTATTCCCGAGACGATGTTTCGTACTCAATCTTGTTTTAGTCGCTGCAAGGAATGGTTTCGATCTCGCTTGATGCGTGGACCTCCTCAAATGGGTACGCATTTCTGGCGATTGTCGCCCACTACGTTACCAACGACGGAAAACTTGGTACGTGCTTCATGTTGTTCACGAGGGCCGCATTGACCTGTTACTAGAGGAACTCCTCATCGACTTTCAAGAGCTTATAGGTGAACATTCGGGCGATAACATGGCAGACACGGTCTGGAGTACCTTAGAAGACTACGGTTTGACTGGCCGGGTGCGCTCCAATTCAACAGTCATAATTCATTCTCATTCAACAGTACTTAGGTCATTGCTTTCATGATGGACAATGCCACTAACAACGACACCCTCGTCGAGGCCATCGAACGCATGTGCAGACAAAAAAACATTCCGTTCTCTGCTAAGAATTCCCGGCTCCGATGTATGCCGCACACGGTTCATCTTGCTGTGCTGCAGGTACGTGTCCATGCTCATCTGCACGCGCTCCTTATCCGAAAATGTAAACACCTAGCTTCTAGAAGTGATCGGTGCCGTAGAAAAGCCAGAGAAGAGTGCGCGAACTACTACATATCAAGACATCGTCACCGTGGCCCCCGATCTGGAAGACAACGACGAGTCGGAGGCAGCTCTGGCTGTCGATGACAATGACGTCGATGATCCCAAGGTACCAATACCTTCTGGCATCAAGGCGTCGGTACGAATGGTTCGTGGATCTCGTTTCAGCTGGCGAATATTCCTGACACATTCGTGAAGCTTCGAAAGGTGATTCGTGCTGTGCGATCGAGCCCTCAGCGGCGTCAGCACTGGTACAGCATTATTTCCCCGGGAAACGTTGTCGCGCGTGTCCACATGCTGATACTAGATGTGAAGACTCGTTGGTCTTCGACGCACCAAATGATGAGTACGTTTCGCCCTCAACAGATGCGCCTTTGCTAATTTTCTGCGTGAAAGACCGGGCTCTGAAATACCGAGCTGGTATCACACAGTTCGTCGCCGATAACCGTGATCTCCGTGGTGCGGAGCTCACGATGGAGGACTGGGATGCAATTTCCATGGTATCTGACTGGTTGTTGCATTTCCGCGCAGCTACGAGTCAGATGTCAACGACGTCACGTCCCATGCTCTCCTCCACGCACTCTATCTTTCGCGGTCTTCAAAAGTCGCTCAAGGAAAAGCTGGCCGCTCTTCCTCCCGATGCGCCTCTGGAACTCGTCGAGGGCCTGACGAAGGCTCATCGGAAGCTAAGTGACTATTACTACAAGTACGACGAGTCTCCATTCTATATCTGGGCTGCCCGTAAGTGTTCACTCACTTTTGAACCCTATCACTGATACCTCCGCAGTCCTTGACCCGCGCTTCAATTACAAGAAGCTCCGGAAAGACTACGCCCAAGATGCTGAGCTCTCCCAATATCTGGAGGAGCAGAAGAAGGCACTCCGAGCATATTTTGATGAGCACTACCCCGCTGCTACGTGGTCGAAGTCTGGTGCAGCCGCTGCAGCACCTGACGGTGCTAGTTCAAACCGATCCAACGTGATCAATTTCGCTGTCCTCGATCAAGGCTCGGACGACGAGGACGAGCTCGACGAACTTGACACCTACTTCGATGCTCCCCGTTTGGCTCGCGACGCCGATCCGGTGGAATGGTGGTATGCACGGAAGGCGGAATATCCACGCCTGTACCGACTTGCTCGTGATATCATGTCAATTCCAGGTACGAGCATACCTTGCAGCTGTTTATTTTGATCTTGACACTGCCCTATCTAGGCTCTGCAGTTGCGGTGGAACGTGTCTTCTCCGGCGGCAGGGACACTATCTCCCTTCGGCGGGCACGTCTGAAGCCTGAGACGATCCGGACTTTGATGCTGCTCAAACACCATCTCCGTCTGAAGCGCAAGTCTGTTGAAGATACACTTGCAGCCCTTCAGGAACAGTAGATAAACAGTTCGCCTGTGTTTGTTCAAATTATTCCATTTTTACGACCGTAATGTCCGTAAAGAACCGTAAAATAGACCGTACCGTACCGTAAGGGCTTTGAGAAACCTTCTTACGGTTACGGTTACGGCTCGGTTAGCTCCGTAATATCCGTAATTCTTACGGTCGTAACAGTATACAGTACGGTGGGGATCCCTAGGCCTTGCCTGCCAACCTTGTTCGTGTTGTGAATTACATGCGAAACAGTGGACATCTTGGATTTATTCATATGGTGAGTCAAAGCACGAAGTCTGCCTGCCAAAACACAGCGTCAAATTAAGCTGGCGCCGAGCATCGGGTGGACTTGCCTATCATAAGATGAGGGAAGGAGCAAAGTGTGAAAGCTGGTGGCCAAGAATCACATATGACGTAATGCCTGAGATGCCGGATTGTATTTGGCTGTAGCTTCTCGGCGATCTCCGATGAGTATAAAATCTTGCGGGCGACCGTGACCGTGACGAAAAACAACCCTCGCTCGATTCTTGCGTTCTGCAAGGTCAACTCGTCTTTCCTATTCACAAGGATGGGTAACGCGGTGCGGGTGAGAATCACCGAGAGCTCAATTAAGCCGGAGCGACTTCCAGCCTAGGCAACCACGTACTTCGTGGACGGGATGAGCTTGACTATGCGGCTCCGACATACATTCGTGACTCGTCCATTGCAATAGATAACCTACATAAGTATCTAACATAATCATAACCCCGTTTTGACCCCTCTTGTCATCTGCGGTGTCGCCGAGGTCTCGTCAAAACTGTGCTTGACAACATGTAGAGCGCTGCGACAACGAACTCGCACACAAAGCCCAGCACCAAGAACAGTATCCATTTCCCGGTGATGGGTTGGAACATGGCTAGCGTCGGGTTGGACGAAAGCTGAAGGCCAAAGAGGTCCGAAGAGGACCAAGCAGCCAGAATTTCATACGCGACACGCGCGCCGAGAATAGGGAGAGCGACTAGGATGCCGCCGAGAAGCTGGTGGTGTGCGTCAGTGGATGGCAATGTCCGAGCTGAAAAGCACGCACCCTCCTCCGGTAACTTCTCATTTCGTAGCGGTCCGACCAACACCGCAAATGTACGACGAACAACACCACGTACAGTGCCCCATAGAGGGCAGCTGAGGTCTTTCTTAAGATATCCCCAATGTGCCCCTGCGTTGGAGCAACATGTGTGCCTAATATTCCGCCAGCAATGGCAAGAGCCATTGCAATTATAATGAAAAAGGCGATTGCCCTGGAAGCATGGTGAAAAAAATCAATCAACGGTTATTCTCCCGTACTGACCGCTGCGATTTGGGTGAGAAGCGAACGGTGAATGAGGTTAAGGTTACATACAAACATCCTGGTTGTGTGCAGGTATTCGCTATACGAATGTTGCCCACTGAGAAATACGGGTTAGCAACTCAAGAAACATTCGAGACCGTACGCACGCTAGTCCTAAAAACCCAATCGTGGACAACATAAGCACTGCCAGTCCGGCATGGAATAGAATGTAGGCGGAAATGAAAAGGTCGGGGCTGGGGGCTTTCATCACTTCCCCCGAGACAATCAAAGCCCCACCAGCGATTCGTGCTAACATTTGTTAATTATTTGGGCGCCGGAGAGGATGCTACGCTGACCCAGGGAGAAAATAAACATGAAGAGCCATCCGGCATCTCGTCGAAAAGCATAACGGATAACCAGAAAGAGCGATAAAGCGGCGATCGGGACATAACCGCCCAACTGAGCGGCAGCGATTATGCCTCGGGTATCGAGAGCGGGCATACTGTGTGAATTCCAGTCGTATTTATCGGGTCGTTAAAAGGCGTGCAGGAGGACGTGAAGGATCGTGCAAAGGTATCGCGCGCATCAGGGAACTAAATCTCAACCATTCATGTGACCGTTGCGATTAGCCGATAGGATAACGCCGTTAACTCCATTCAACGCGGAGACCAGCTGCACTATTGACGCATAAAATTCAGGTTGAGCGTGTTGCTGGCTGTCCTCCTCGTTTCTGCTGGCTAGAAGTGCCGAAGCGCGTTGTAACCTGTTGTAACTGTCTTCAAAGCCAATTCAAAGCTTAATATTGAGGACACGTGCTCGGCCCGCCAAATCCCGGAGGGCCAACTTTTTTTGCACGCATCCGATGAGGTTACCTCGTAGAGTTCCATGGACGTCGATCATAGAGCTCGACCAACTCTGCTCTTGGGTCTTCACCGACGAAACTGACTTGGAGTCCAAAGCCAAAGCAGTCAACCGCGTGAGTCCAGTCTCCGCGGCATTATCCTGTTAACATCATCTAGTTGGCCGCTTGGAGAGCAGTAACTCCCCTTCCACATGCACTCGAGTCTACACTGGCACTCCTCTCTGCATTAATCCAGGACGCATCCATTTCAGCTCCGTTGTCGTATCTCTCTTTGCGGCACAGTTACGCAGCTGCCATAATACGGTTGGTCAACGGCCTGGTTGATCCCCTCCAGCTCGGGGCGTACGCCCGCTCTATCGCGTCCATAGCGAACCAACTCGGGCTTCCGCCTTGGCTTGTGGAACTGCGACATGCAGCGACGCATGAAGACCTTCCAAGTCTCGAGTTACTTCGTCAAGCAGCTCGGGAGGTATCGGTATTTTCACTCGCATATACAAGTCTACTTAATGAAAACCTTAGTCAATGGCATGGCTGCTGCACAATTATTTCCTTCCTACAATCAACCCTTCAACCGTCGTTCCTCCCCAGTCCGCGCCGTTGCGGTCTCTTACTCCCGCGTTGAAGCAATACAAGGCCCTCCGGAAAATAATTACCCGTGACGCCTCCCTGAGATCCCAATACAACCAGGAAACCAAAGCTGTCTTCAAGGACGTAGAGAGGTGGATAGCAGAGGCGACAGTTTCTGCCAATGTTGCAGTCGGTCAACTGGGCTGGGATACCGGGAGAGGCGACCAAAATTCGAAGGAAAGATGGGCATTGGACCGGCTCTGCGATGCATTGATGGAGAAGGGCGCGCTTGTTCCACTTTCCAAAAAGTACGCCCTTGCTCTCGAGATTGCGTTGACTAACGTTCGATCTCAGAAAACGCACATTCCCCGTCGATTCTTTTTTGCCTCCAGCGTTCTCTGTCGAGCTCTGGTCGCCACTCCTCTCCGACTTGCACGCATTACACCCCGATTTTCCTGCCATCCTGTCCGGCCGGATCGTCTTGTACCTTTTAAGCGAGCCTCCTCAACTCGACGTGGTCCCGATTGCAGCTGACTCAACGTACGACGCGTGCCTTGCGCGCTGGGCAATGTGGACGATTGAAAACTGGGACGCAGAAAACTCTGAATCTGACTTGGACTTGAAAAGAGATACAATCATTTCGTTAATCACTGGTCTGGGCCCCAGTTCCAGTCTGAACAAAGACACTTCAGTGTTCGAGCTTTCTTCTGTCAGACAATCCCAACACTGAACTTTGATTTACCAGGGCGATAGCCCTACTGCAGGCCCTGTGCGCGGGCAACCCTGAGATGGACGCCGCGGTAGCTGTTCTCATTCGTCCTCAAACCGGCCCTGTAAAACGTGTATGTGGTCGCTACTCAGGTTTGATGAAGCCTCACGCATGTTCGATCTAAGGAATGGACTTCGGAGAACATCTCCATCATGTCCGAGCGACTGGCAACACTTCTTACAGTCCCCGAACACGATACGGAAACCCGGCAGTCCCAGCCGGATGCTGGCCCGGACGAGATGTCACATGCTCTTTTCAGCCCTGGCTGGCGTCTGCTCGATTCGAGCTCCAGCTGGAAACCCTCCCCCATCGGCGTATATGTAGGTTAGTATGCTTTGTGGTAGATCTACCAAGATGTCATATCATATATGAAGCACTCCATGCGCTGCCAAACGGATTGACCTCCACATTCAAGCCTCCGCCCGTACATACAGGCGCATATCCATAATAAATCACTATATCGAGCAAAAATGCTTCCGCTTCGGAGGTTCGGACATCGGTCCGCAGTACCGCCATACTTGCGTCATCTGGCTGACCTTAAATCTCCGTGCAGCTTCCTTGCTTGTTCCTTGCGCCTCTCCACTCAGCAGCTTCTATCTCTTTCGCCTTGAATTCAAGGCTCTCATACGGCATGAAGCTCAACAGCCCTTTGCCTCAGCCTTTACCGAAGGAATGTCTCAAAGCAGCGAAGATCTGTCAGTCTGTCTTGACTTGCCAGAATAATTGTGACTTACCGCTGCTGCCGCAGTCAAGTCGTTTGTCGACAGTTCCAACAACGGTCTCGATGGCGTAATACCTCGAGAAGTTCTTGAGAACGCAAAGGGTTTCTCTACCTCATCCCGATAGACGTTCCGTTCAATTTATACTTGCTCAGGTTTTGCCATTTTCACAATCTTCAAGGCCGGGTTTCTATTCAGCGCGCGTGCAGGGCGAGTACTATTATCATGAACCTGTTGGTTCCCATTGTCCTTACACTCGAGGTACCACAGCGCCGGTATCGTCATCGCAAAGCTCCCAGATGGCACTTGGTCCAGCCCCAGCGCGATCGGCACTGCTGGTCTTGGGGTAGGGGGCCAGTTGGGCGCAGAGGTCACATACTTCTCTATTCCTACTCGGGCATTCAATAACAAACTTGATCTAGGTCACTGATTTTCTTGTCATTCTGAATTCCCGGGCCGCCGTGAAATCCTTCATGGCAAGTGGATCATTGACGCTGGGGTAAGGTTCTTTTACGATTAAAATACGCGACCTATATCTTGCGCATCTAATTATCAAATTAGCGGCAATATCAGCCTAGCTCTGGGACCTCTGGGCCGTAATACGGAGGCGGTTACGAGCGTAAATACAAGCGGCAAGGTAGCCGCAATGTGAATATTTGTATCCCAAGTAGACGCTTCTCCTGCTGACTTTAACCTCGCAGGTACAGCTATTCCAAGACTCGTGGATTGTTCGGCGGCCTGTCTATAGAGGTGTGTCCCATGGCTTACAGTCTGAGCGGAACTTTACAATTCACTAGGGTTCTGTCATCGTAGAACGCCAGGATGCCAACGTCCAGGCGTACGGCTCCCAGGTCACTAGCAAATTACTGCTGAGCGGTGCAGTGACCCCCCCACCATGGGCAGCGACTTTGATTAAAACCTTGGATGCATGCACGGGCCTCCCAGGGAACCGTCAATGGATATCAGAAAGCGAGCCTGAAAACGGATATGCCTTTGGTACCCCCACCAACGAAACTCCGCCCTCCCAGCTTCGGAAGAAACGGAAGAACGATAAAATCGAATTTCCTCCTGCATCATGGGGCGAAAGTCGCGAATCTGGGTCGTATTTCAGCGATCAAGTTGCGGGCGCCTCTCTCCGCGGCAAGCCCGAATTCGACAACTGGGAAGACCAAGGCTCCAACACCACAACCTCTCAATTCCCGACCAAGTTCCAATCGGATTTTACGCCGGAGCAGGATACCAAGGGTTATCGTCATTCGCGTGGGGCTGCGTCGATTTCCCACACGCCAACCGTATACGATTTATTCGACCCGTCCCCTGTGTCGTCCTCTCCATTTGACAACAAACCTACCCAAGCGCACACTCGCTCCATGAGTGATTCACCTTACTCCTCAGATCCCAACAATTTTGCCCCTCCGTCCACTTTGTATGGATCCAAGGTATCCACTACTCCACCTAATGTTTCACCCACCAGCGAGCGGCAGTTTAGCAGCATGTCCCCGTCGTTTATCCAACCCAAACCTGAGCTTGTGAAGCCCTTATCGCCTCATGAAGGTGTTGCCCGTGCCATTGCGTTATATGACTTCCAGGCCGCCCAGGTGAGCCCCAAACGCGGTCATGTGCTAGGTTTCGCTCACCCTTGTTAGCCTGGAGACCTCTCGTTCTCCAAGGGGGTTATCATCGTTATAACTAAACGGTCGGACAGTACCGATGACTGGTACGTCAGGGAGCATCCTCTCGACTTGGCTTATCTCTTGAAAGGTGGACCGGCTACTTAACCGACCCTCGCAAGACTGGTATCTTCCCAGCAAACTTTGTCGAAGTTGTGTGATTATGGCTGTATTATCAACTGATGTATCTATCTATCCGTCAAAGTGTATTATACCTGTTAACTGTTGTAGTATGCATCCATGGCTGCTTCGGAGTCCATTTCATCCTCTGCTATCCGACGATTGTCGATGGCCTCGGAAGCAGCATGCCATTGCAGAACCCGGGGATGAGCAACCACCCTTGGCACGTATGTCAGTCCGTGTTCCGTGTGGACATCGGGGAGAACATACTTGGAGGGGTGAAAATTCCGAATCTCAAGCTGTTCCATTGTTGTTGCGCGCGAAACGGCGACATACGCTGAATAATAGTTAGCCAGAGTTGATAAATTGCTGTAAGCGCACCTTGGCCTTTCTCGAACGTTTGTTTGAGGTCGACGCGGACACGCTCAATGGTTTGTCCCTGCGACTTATGAACGCTTAGAGCCCACGCGAGGATCAAAGGGACCTGCCAGAATCAGCCGTTTGCGATCTTGCGGTTACGAACGCGTCATTACCTGCTCTCGGCTTGCCTCCATCCCGCCATCCGCATTGTTGATTGTGAACTCCTGGGGAACCATAACAAGTTCTTCTCCGTGTGTGAACCGCACAACTGGCCATCGCCGGGTACTCCCCGCCAAATCCGGATTTGGTTGCACGGTCTCCTCCGATTTGGCAACTTCAAGGTGTTGTTTGATCGCTTCGGAAGAGGTGGAAAACCCGATGACCTGCCCGACGGAGCCGTTGACAAGTCTGCCCTGCACCAAATTCTACGACAACCGATTAGATAGATTTAAGGCTGATGTCGCAATATAATTCTAACCTTGACCAGCATCACTTGAGCCCCGACCTGAGGTGGAACTGGTTAGAAGAAAAGAAAGAATAGCACATGACTGGGAAGGCCACTTTGAGGCGGATTGTCTTTGGGACTACCAGACGGTTCAAAAGCTTGTCCATTTGCTCTGAGCTTATTCGTACTCCTTTGCTGTTGAAGCCAGCACGTTCCGAAGCCAAGTAAGTTTCGCAATCACCGGGAAGTAAATCCAAACGAGAATTGTTGGCGCGATCCACTTCGTCCCTACGCGACAGCCTATGGGGGAGATCAATCACAATAGTCGCGTCATGCGGAAACTTACAGCTCTGTTGGCTTTATGCCGTCGGTATACTCGACTTCTCGTGCAAGAGCCGTGAAGGCCTGCACGTTTTGTATCTTCCCAAAACGCATCGCGTTTAGGATGTCCACAAAAGCTGTCATGAACGATCAACGAGGGAGCGGTAAGAGCACGGATTCATCCAAACCTCGGTCTTTCTGGCGAAAAACCTGCGTGAGGGTCACTGGATGGCCGATACAAGTGTCCCATTTCTTGGCTTCAAATGCGAAGAGGGGCAAAATGACTTGATCACCATGCTTATTCGGAACTGGCGGCAGCTGGAAAAAATCACCGGACAAAACCAGCTACAAGATGAAGTGAGCGATATGTGTATAAAAACGAATCAGGAGTACATACCTGTATACCGCCAAAAGGAGCGTCGTTTTCGCGGATGATACGCGCCATCTCTTCCTAGCTTCGAGATCAAACAGCGAATATGAAGTTGGCACCAAACCAAACCAGCTTGTCGAACAATGCGCCATCTACCATAGATACTGACGGTGGCTGAGTACTAAAGGATGAGGAAAGGCAGCAACACACTTTCGTCAATGATGAGCGTTTTCACTCTTCTCCAGCGATCCAGAACATCAGTCTTTCTCAAGCCGATGAGCTTGCCAGCGACTTTCTTGGCAGGCTCGTTCCCGATCCCAATGCCGGCCCAGGAATGCAACGTGCAGCCCCCGATGTTAATTGCCGCAATGCCAGTGGAAGCAGTGATACCAAGTGTGGGACAGGGTTGTTGATCACGACTGAGTTCTTTGATTATTTGTCGCAACAGAACTGATTTACCAGTGCCTGCTGATCCCGAAAAAAAAGTGCTCTTTCCTTGATGTACTCGTCGAAGGACAGCTTGTTGCTCTTGCGAAAGAGACACGTTGACGGCCGTAGTTGCAGCATTCCGCGATCCAGAAGCCTCGGCTGATGCTGGGGCACTCGACTTTGGTTTTTCATCCCGGCTATACGGTTTCTGGGAGCGGGACGAGCGGGAGACAGACTGCGATGGGCGGGAGAAAGACTGTGATGCGGTCGCTGCGGTTGCTGCAGCGGGCTGGAGAGACAGCGAGGCTGCGCACAATCAGCGTGCAGTTCCGAGCAGAGTAGAAAGCACCGACATGCCAACCAGGCTTCGGCCTGCTCCAAGGAGGTGAAGCTCTTGTGGACAGCTCCGGGAAACCGAGAGACCTAATCACTGGAGAAATTAACTGACGGCGACCTCGACAACTGCAACGCAGGATACTTGCATTATCTTTGCACTGGTAGCCCGATTACCAGGGGCCGATTGAACTGAATTCGAATTGACGCACGTCATCCCAGGTCTTGTACACCTTCGGGCCCTCTCTTCCCTTTGCTACGGCGTAATATTTGGGCATTGAATTGACTGCGAGTGCGAGCTTGCTGAAAGCCCGTTTCATGCAGCTCTCGGTGGCTTTCGGTCCGGCAAAACCGTGTGACTGACGCGTCTAGTCACGAGTGTCACGCATCAGCCCCTTTCCCCTTTCACCCTCAGTTGAACGTGTTTAAGACGACGCAATTCGAGATCATGACTCACAGTCCTACCACTATTCAACCGGTTGTTATCCTGGCTACTCCCCTCCAGCCTGCGAAAGGTATCAAGCTCTCCAGAGAGCAGCAGAGAGTCTTGGACATGGTTGTTGCTGGGAAATCGGTGTTTTTCACTGGCCCTGCGGTGTGTGGTGCACAGTTTTGGAGCCAACTAATCTAATGGCTCGATGCTGCAGGGAACAGGAAAATCTATCCTTCTGCGTGAAATCATACAAACTTTAAAGGCGGATCCCCTACGATCGCCGCCCTCTGTGGCAGTCACGGCATCCACAGGGATAGCCGGTCTGAACATAGGCGGTTCCACTGTCCACTCATTCGCCGGCATTGGACTAGGGAAAGAGTCGAAAGAACGGCTTGCGAACCGAATCAAGAATTCCTTCAGACTTCGCCTCCGCTGGCAAGAGACGAAAACATTGATCATCGACGAAATTTCGATGATAGATGGTGTTTTATTTGATAAACTCGTGGGTTCGTTTACTCGAAGGTGATATCCTCTTACATGCCAAGTTTAGGAATATATCGCTCGTGAAGTCCGAAATTCGAAATTTCCTTTCGGGGGGATGCAGGTATCGTTTATCTTTACTCGGTCTATCCATCCGCCCGAAACTGGGTCCTCTCATTGTTTCTTTACTAGCTTGTCATCTCGGGAGATTTTTTCCAGCTACCTCCAGTCCCAGACCAGACTCATGAACACCGTATGCCCGCTACTTACGCGTTCGATGCCCAGACATGGAAGATGTGCATCCATCGACCTATTGTTTTGTCACGGGTTTTTCGCCAAAAGGATAATGGTAAAGTTCCGAAGGTTCCTAGAGGTTTGTGCTTTCTTACGCCTTGTCCTTCGCACACAGTTTTTATCGACATTTTGTCCTCCATGCGAGTTGGTGTCCTGAGTCGGACACACATCCAACATTTAACGAAACTGTCGCGACCTTTGATCTACGCCGACGGGATAGAACCCAGTCAACTGTGAACCCTCCTCCCGCGTCCAGGGGAACAGGTACTAACTCTTGCATAGTTTCCCATTGAGAGCCGAGGTCGAAGCTTGCAGTACGCGGATCAATACCATTCTACCCTACTTTAACCTGGGAATAGACAGCGGGAGACTCACTGCTCTCGCCGGGAAGGTGATAACCTATCATTCCGTCGACAGTGCCGGATATGATGTCTACAACGAGCCTATAAACAAGTTCAGGAAGATTTCCTTGTTTCACTGACTGAGGCTGAATTGTCATAACTTAGAGAAAGCGCGGAGCGCCTACTGGACCGCCTGGTATCAGTACCAAAAATTCACTTAAAAGTAAGGCCGCGGCCTGCAAACACTTAGTGCATCGCTGAAATACTCGGCAGGCCGGTGCTCAGGTCATGCTGATCCAAGTAAGCCTGGCCGCTATCTACTGTTTTGCGAACTAAATTGGCGCACGCTGTCAGAACGTTGTGCAAGGTTAATCCAACTTTCTGACGCGCGGAAGAAGACAGTCGTTCTTAGGTGCTTACATAGGCAGTCTCGTCAACGGCAGCGTCGGCGTGCTAGAGGAATTTTTAACAACGCGCGAGGCAGTGGACCGCGGATTCCAAGTCGCGCAACCTCAAGAATTACCGCAGCATCTTGTCCCATTGGATGACGCCGTGTTCACAAAGGACCAGGCGTGGCCACTAGTTCGATTCACAAACGGAGTGTACCTGCTGTGTGCACCTTTGGGCTTTTCCGTCGAAGGTTTCAAAGGCAATATTGAAGCGTACCGTCTTCAGGTGCCGTTGATACTCGCATGGGCGTTGTCCATTCACAAATCCCAAGGACAAACCCTCGCGCGTGTCAAAGTCGACCTGAACCGGACCTTTGAGAAGGGGCAAGCCTATGTTGCCCTCTCTCGCGCAACCACGATGGAACATCTCGAGATCGAGAACTTCCAGCCGTCCAAGTAAGCCTCGGTCTTACGAGTGTATTCGGAATAATATTCACTCTGTGCAGAGTCCAAGCCCACCCGCGGGTCATCGCCTGGCAAAAGACGTGGATGGCATCGGAACCCACGATAAGCGTAGATGAGGAAGTAACTGCATCAGAAAACGTCAAGGTGGAGGTAATCGTGGTTTCAGACGACGAGTCCATGGAATCAGATGACGAAGCCGAACTCATTCTGTGTCACTTTGACCCAGTTACCCCTAACTAGGGAAACAAAAGTCTGACATTACATGGTGTACTGAGTAGTACTGATACACACACTGGAAACAGCAGGGACAGCTAACTAATATATGTAGGGATATAAAATGCGCGGTATTAATGTACCTAATCCAGATGAAATGCAAGAAAAATACATCAGTTCATAGAGGTTTCGTGTGGCCGTGAAAAGCAGTAATACACAATTGTCCGTTCGTGATAGATGCGTGGGTGCTACTGCTCCGGAAGTGTAGCCAGCGGCTTGTTAGGAGAAGGGGGAAGTAGCTGGATCGACTGCCTCGCAGACGGCGGTCGAGATCCCTCGCTAGCGCTATCAAGATCGAGCGAAGTGCGGAAGGAAGTTTCCGTCTCCAGCGTAGCAGTGGACACCGCTGGCGATGGAGGCATTTCGTCGCTCGGCCGACGAGGGAGAGGTGGTGCGGCGTTCATGCGCTCCTTGGTAGGAGACGGTGGCGGGTTCGCCCGGGCAGAAGGGTGGATGCTGCTGGTCGGTCGCATTGGTAGGCGGGGAGTGAAGTCCTGCGGCGACGCGGTAGCTTCCCGGTTGGGAGGCGAGTTCGGCGGTACAGTCGTCACATGGGTCCTCTTCGACCCGTAGTAAACTTCCGGTAAAGGTTCCCCCGCAGGCGTGGCGGGTAACGGCGCCTCAATCGGCTCAGTCGGCTCGTTGGGGCCTGCGTTGTCGTCGTACAAAATATGTGCATGCATGATCAGATCCTCCATTAAAGAATCCTAAGTGCGGGGTTCAGTTCCATGCAATAAGAGCGGAAAACTGAGCGCACCTTCCACGTCTGGATGTTCAAAAGGTCCAAGCCGCCTTTGGGGATATCATCTTCACCGAAAATAACACCGCCAAACACAATCGCCAAATTCTTCGCATCCATTTTGTTCTTCTCATTGAACGCAACGACGCGGGCCAAGTGTTCTACTAGTACTTTGAGCGTCGCTTGGTGGACGGGTGGCAATCTTCGTATCTTGGCTCTCAATAACGTAAAGTTGTTGGACTGGTGATCAGCTACGGTGGAGTGGATCAGTGTTGGCCATAAATTGTGAACAAAGCACCAACCTCGATCCTCCGTATGCTGTATTCGATCTTGCAACGCAAATTTGAATACCGGCTCTGGCAGCTCGCGTAAATATAACTATTTAGAATCAACATTGCTCTCGAAACGAGAATTCATCTTGACCTTGAGCAAGGAGGCAACGGCATACACGTCGTCCTTGGGCTTGAACTGAAATGTCGATTCATCGCGCTCGATCTCGTGCTGCAACTGTCAAGGGTAGCGAAGGCTCGTCGACAAAATTTTATGACAGGAGGAGAAATAACGAACAGACTGGACAACGGCATGCCGGCCCGACACCTATGACTGTGATGAGAAACTGGCCGGAAAGCGGAGAGCAAGGGAACGTACTCGGTATATGCCCTCCGACTCCAGTCCCCTTTGATCGATCTCATTGATGCAAAGTTGGATGATCTTGGGTGCCTCACCCTCTTGTAAATTGTGGGACATAGCGTAGTCTAATAGACTGAAGCCGAAGATGAGGTCGTTACATTCTCCGACATGGCCATTCTGGTATAAGATGCGGTCCGGTATGGCAGAGGCGAGTGAACGCGGAATATATGCGGCAAGCTTGGAGACGTCAATCTGCGGTGAGATCTTGTCGACAACGGAGCGGGCGTGCGTGGACAGTTGCGTTTGTGTCGTGCTCGTTGCACTGCGGTGAATGTGAGTTCGAATAAAATACGAGGCGGCATGAGATCGTACGTCATGTTGTCCGTGTACTTTTCGAGCACTTGCTTCACTGTCGCAGAGGACTCCTGCACAAACGTCTCCAGGCTCTATACGAAAATCAATTAATCGCCCTTCATCATTCATTGTTGAACGTACTCTGTAGCCGCTCTCCAGTATCTTGACACGCCGCAGTCGAAGAGTTTCAAGCCAGTGAACGCCATTGCGGTATTCCTTGTCTAAGCGGGATCAGCTTTAACAAGCAGGGAACTTTGGATGGCTTACCAGCTTCGTCTGCCTCCCTCTTTGCACGCACAGCCTTGAGTGCATGGGTTTCTCTTCCCCCACCCAAAGATTCCTTGACAGTTCCGCTCTTTTCGAGGAAACCACGCAGCTGATTAAGCTGCTTCTTCCCATGATGGGCGAGGTCAGAAAAGGCGGTAGATGACGAAGGCGAACGGTTGCGGCCGCTCGGCGCACTCCCGGAGGGACGCCGCTCGAGCGCACGCAGAGGTTGAGGGGAGGTAACGCGTATCGGCGCGTTCAAGACATTTGGCTTGTGGTGATCCGCCCCGGATGCCGTCGGTGCCGTCGGCGAAAGGGGAGGCGCTGCGGCGGCCGCGCGTTTACTCTCCTACACAGACGTTGATATCTGTTCAGACTAAAAAGGAAACAGCGTAGACATACCTCGACGTCGGCAAATTTCTTTAAATACTTTGCCTTGAGCCTGGGTAAACCATTCTCTGCAAAGTCGTTGTAGCTGTTTCCCGACTCTTTCAGATCCTCCTTGATGCGTTTCCTTGTTCGTTCCTGTGTTTCCTAGTACGATGGCAGACGTCACGAAGGTCCAAATGTATGGTCCGGGGGGCCTACCCGCAATGATGTCAGGGGGGTGATCACATCCACGCTAAGAGCAGACAGGAAAGCTTGTCTGGCCTGCGACTCTGGGCGGGTGTCGGAGCGTGAATCGGTCGGGGGAAAGAGGACGGACCTCGGTCGACGTTGTCGCGGACCTCGTTCCACGCACTGCGCGTGGTGCTGAGGTCGGCCCGATCATCGAGGAACGCGTCAATCGACTTTATTTTCTTGTGAAGTTTGACAAGAGCCTCGACGCTGCGGGGTGTGAATACAACGCCTCCCGGACACGAGAGAAAACACACTAGGTCTCTTCGATGCGCTTTCTATTTGGAAAAGATGAGTATATCGAAACTGTACGGCAGTCGCGGCGCGCACCGTTCTTGAAAAAAAGCGATGAACGAGTCCGAGAGGGTGCGGAGATGGTGGTCAAAGAGAGGAACGGGACCCTGGTGGCCGGGAGAGTGCTCGGACGATTGGCGCGCGGACGGTGGCTGGCTTGGCTCCATGCAAGAGGAAGTGGAGCATGTGACTGCCCGACCGCGTTTGACATTTGTGTCAAATTCAGCAACTCATCAGTCTTATCCTAGGAACCTAGACGAGCATCCTGGTATCAATCACCCCGACCACTGACTCACTCTCGCAACCGCCCGACAAATAAAGGAAGGCGTTCGCTGTCAGTAGGCAGAACTTCTGGCCATGTACTTTTGGACAACCGCACAGAACCCACTCGTGGTTGACCATGCCTCGGTCGCCCCCCTCGTATCTCTGTTCACAAAAAAACATACAGTCTGGGAGGACACTCTGATTGTGCCGGCAGTCGTCGCGTCGGCCTCCGCGGTTCTTCTGCTTCTTCACCTGTTCTTGGCGTCGGTTTGGGGTCGTAAACTACGCGCGTTCGTGTTCAGGACCTCCGAACCAGAGGTCGTGGACCCGGCACCTCCTCTCCCGTCTGGCCTGTTTGCTGAAGTCAAGGAGCATATCGCCCAGCATGGAGGCACCGCCATTTTTGTCTTCAAACTGGTGCGACTCGTCGCATGCCTTGCCTTGCTCGGTCTGTCCATTGCCTCTCTGGCCCTTACCGAGGCAAACAAATCCGGCACTAGTATCTTGGGAAAATGGTAAGTGTGCTATTTCGACTGTTTGCAGCCCTACAACCTCCTGCTAGGGGGAAGAAGCATCCCAAGAAGAACCGCTCGAGCTCAACGCTCTCCGTTACCGAATGGCTGCAAGTTGCGATGTGCATGTCCTTCTTTTATTCCTCTGTCTTAGCCATCACAACTGTATTCGCCAAACGGAGGTGGAGTCAGGTCGCGGTGAAGCACCTCAACACGGTCCTAGTTGCCGCTCTTTTAATCTACGTCTATCGTGATCTGTTTCCCTTCATCACCTATAACCGCGTTCCCTTGGACCAGTTAGAGGGCTGGATTTTGTGGGCCAAGCTTATTGGCTTGTTTATCGCTGGAGCCGTTGTCCCCCTGTTTATTCCTCGTCAATATATTCCCGTCGACCCAAAGGTATCGATTACTACTACTCGAGAACCACCCATCTAATACGGATAATAGAACCCAATGCCTGTTCCCAATGCGGAACAAACTGCTTCGATTATATCTTCGATGCTATATTTCTTCCTAGACCCTGTAGTGTTCCTGGGATATCGCGTGGCTCATATGACGCACGGTTGGTGCTCCGGTTCATTTCACTGCAGTGTAGTATTGAGTTACTTTCAGATCAATTGCCGCCGCTGAGTGATTATGACGCATCCGCCAATCTCAAGGCGAGGAATTTCAAGGTGCGCAGAGAGTGGAGTGCTTAGGCCTATCAAATATCTCACCCGGACATTTAGCACCTTGTCTCCAAAAAGTGGCACATTTTCTTTGGTCTGGTTTGGGTTTTCCGTTACGAATACATGACCATGGCGAGTTTCAAATCAATAATTCTTACAGGTGATAAACTGAGTGCCTCCAGGCAATAAACATAATCATAATGGCTAGCGCCAACTTTGCATCCCCAGTCGGGATCAACCGACTTCTCGAGTGCGTTTTGTCCCCTTTTCTTCTTCTCTTCCTCGTTCTCTTCCCTCGGATTGGGACTTATTCTGTGCCCAAAGTTATCTTGAGAATCCCAACGAGGAGCCGGCAGTCAAGCCTTGGTTCTGGATTGTATGGTTGTTCGTCGGCCCGATGCTAGGTTCCATCTCATTCCAGTGGTACATCTTCATGGCCGTGAGCATCTTTGCTCGAGTCCTTGTCATCCTGCTGAGGCCAGACAGACACGTACGCTCGTGCGGTGCGAAGCCATAATCACTCAGCTCGTCTTCGAACATGCCTTGAAGGAAAGTGACAATCACCGCCCTAGAACAAAGGAAACCAACTAAGATAATCACCTACAGATCCGAGTCAAGGCGGAAACCGCCGAAAAGACTCCAAGCAGCGGTACATCGACACCCGCAGACAGGGAAGCCCCGTCTCCAATTGACCAGGAGGAGTCCAGCGGCAGCGGGGATGAAACCCTGCACTCCACCGACGCCGACACTGTCTCGCGGGATGAGACCCTTCATGCCAGCTCTTCCAGCATCAAGTCTACCACCTCTAGCAAAAAGGGCAAGGGCAAGGCTGAGGTCAAGGAAGAGCCAGCAGAGTCGTCTGGTGCGAACAACCTGGTCGGGAAAATCACCAACTTGGTTCGCACCTATTTTTTTTGCTACCGCTTTCGCTCTTCTGATTTTAATGCTCAGGTCACTACCGATCTAGGTCCGTTCCGCCGTTTCCTGTTTTCAAATTGAGCTAAACTGGCGCAGGAAACATCACCGACTCCCGGGACTTTTTGTTCCTTTTCCTGCTTATACCATTTGAGATCATTCTCTGTGTCATCTTCCTGTACATGGTTCTTGGTTGGAGGTAAGCCTCTTGGCATATTTGTTCACCACTCCCTGATTTCACTCAGTGCATTCGTCGGCATGGGCGTGATGGTTCTTTTGTTCCCCTTGCCTGGCTATGTCGCGAAAATGGTCCAAAGTGCGTTGAGACGGTTTGACTCCAAAGATAATGCTCATCGTAAATTCCAGCGGTTCAACAACAGCGCCTGAAAAAGACCGACGCCCGGGTTCAAACTGTCACTGAAAGTGAGCATCGGTCTTTGGGCGTTTTAGGGTCCTCATAGATGGCTTCGCAGCGATGAACGTCCTCCGGATGATCAAGTACGTATTATAAACACAGTCCTCTGTTACCGTGTCCAATGGTTGTCTAGATTGTTCGGATGGGAACGCCAGATGAACGAGAGAGTGGCCGAGAAGCGGGAAGAGGAGCTACAATGGCTGTGGAAAAGGCAGATGCTCGACCTTTTGAATGGGACACTCAAGTACGCTTCGTTGCATCTACCTTCTCCTGCATCTGATGTGATATCCTTAGCTTCTTCATCCCAGTGTGCACAATGCTGGCAACATACGGTCGGTTTCCTATCAAATGCGAGTTGGATGAGCATTAACCATGTATATCTACTCCTTCCCAGCCACCTAGTTAGTTTCTCATTCTTCTTCTTATGCTTGTCGCTAATGTGTCTATAGTGTCAGTTCTTGCTTTTTATAGTGACCAAGCCCGCTCACCCACCCTCTTCATAGACGGTCATCATGAAGCAGGATCTCAGCGCTTCGAAGGTTTTCTCCTCCATGTCTGTCTTTGACATGCTCCGCAACCAGCTGCATTTCATCTTCTGGGCTTTGAGTCAGGCCATCACAGGCCAAGTCTCGGTGTGTATTCCAGCTGCTTTGTGCCTCGCTCTACTCAAGCATCGCCCAGCTGAGTCGTGTGAATGAGTTCCTTCACAAGACTGAACTCCTTGATTCGTTCGCGGAAAAGGATTCCAGCACTCCGGACCTCTTCGTCCCCGCTGATGTCGAGTCTGAGGGAAAAATTGGGTTCCGAGATGCGTCTTTTGCGTGGTCCAGTGAAAAAACGGATGGCACCCTTACTCCCTCCAAGCGCAAGTTCATGCTCATAATCGACGGCGAGCTACTGTTCAAGCCGGGTTGCATCAATCTCGTTGTCGGACCTACCGGATCGGTACAGACATTAAATATTCCCCGCGACTGCTTTTGCTCATTGCATCTAGGGCAAGACCTCTCTTTTGATGGCTCTTCTCGGTAAGGTATTCTATACGTTGGGAATGTTGATCAAACTTATCCTTTGCCAGGCGAGATGCACTTTATCCCTTCAGGCCCGACTTCGTGGTACAACCTTCCTCGTGCCAAAGGTGTCTCGTATGCCACTCAAGAAAGCTGGGTGCAAAATGTCGGCTGCCTGGCACCGCCTCGGGTTGTGCATCGCTAACGTTATTTATGTTTGTTGATTTCAGGAGACCATCAAGGTTTGCTTGGCACATTCGTCAAATACTAACATGTACTGATATATCTGTTCCTCCAGGAAAATATTCTTTTTGGTGCCAAATTCGACGAGGAACGGTACAAGAAGGTGCCGCACAATTGTCTGTCTCTTGGACGCATCTAACACTGCTTTCTAGGTTCTTCACCAATGTGCTCTGGAGCGGGATTTGGAGCTCTTCGAGGCCGGCGATGCAACGTGAGTGCTCGATGAAATATAGCGTATCTGGTCTCAACCTTAGCAACAGTGAGGTTGGTGAAAAGGTATGTATCGAAGCTCGGACATGAGACATTCATTCTTGATGCGTGTCGCTTATGTAGGGACTGACGCTGAGCGGTGGCCAAAAGGTGTGCTTCCCGCACCCGCGTGAATAACTCCATCGTTCAGACATTTTAGGCCCGCATTACTCTTGCTCGGGCTATCTATGCAAACACTGAGATCATTCTGTAAGTCTGCACTTCAGCGTTTTCCAATGTTTTTTGACCTCGTGCTCTCAGACTGGACGATGTGCTGGCTGCTTTGGAGTAACGCCTCCTTATCTCTCTGCCAATTTGTTCTGATGCCCTGAACAGCGTTCACACCGCAAAATGGATAGTTGAGTATGTATATCGCGTTACTTCAGTCGACTTGGCTGATGTTCGAATTAGCAAATGTCTTCGCGGAGACTTGATTAAAGGCAGGACAGTCGTCCTGGTCACCCACAACGTAGCCATGGCCAAGCCCATCGCGGATTACGTCGTTTCGATGGGCTCCGACGGACAAATTCACAGCCATGGCTCGATCTCGGAAGCCTTGGCCACAGATGAAGTTCTGGCCGAAGAGCTTAACAAGGACCAGGAAGTTCTCGACAAAAAGGAAGACGAAGTCGATGCTCCTCCTCCCGCTGCGGAGAAGAAGGCGGACGGGAAGTTGATTGTAGCTGAGGAAGTTGAAGAAGGCCATGTGAGCTGGCATGCCCTCACACTTTACTTCAAAGGGCTGGGCGGCAATCATGCACTGCTCTTCTTCACGGTTTTCCTCGCTGGGCTCGCACTCACGGAAATATGCCAAACTGTCCAGACTTGGTTTCTCGGATATTGGGCTAGGTAGGAACAACCGCGTGAACGCTTGGACGTAGCTGAATATCGTTTTTAGCCAGTACTCAAATCCTGATGTCTCGCATGTGGATGTCTTCTAGTGAGTTGTCAGCATTCACTGCATCTGTACTGAACATTTGCGTTCGCACCTAGTTACCTTGGCATCTTCTGTATGCTCGCAACTTTTTTATGTGAAGCTTCTAAATCCTTGCAGGTATTTTATTGTCGATCGCGATGACCATTTACGCGTTGGCGTTTATCCTGTACACGACGGGAGTGTATCGTGCTTCGAAATCCATCCACACGCAGCTCGTTGAATCAGTGCTGGGAACGACTTTGCGGTCAGTCCTCGCCGGAACCTTATTGGCCTGTTATTCATGTATATGTTGTGGCAGGTGGCTTGACATCACTCCAACTTCACGAGTGATAGCAAGATGTACGGTCGATGTACGTGTCTGCCTCTCAACCTGGCTGTTTTCCTTGATGCCTTGCCGTCTTGTTTCGCTGCTTTCTTGGTGCTGATCAGTGATCAAGATCCGCCAAGTGGATGGCCCAATCGCCTCGGGGCTCTGGGGCCTCCTAGAAATGACAATGTCGATGCTAGTTAAGTTCGCGGCGGTCATTCTGTTCACCCCTTTGTTTTTCCTTCCCGGTCTCCTCGTTGGTGCTTTGGGCGGCTGGTGTGGAGTACGTTTATGTTTTCTCTTCGGTTCCATTGGCTAACAAACATTTAGCAAATTTATATTGCCGCGCAGCTAAGCGTCAAACGCGAAATGAGCAACGCTAAAGTAATTTCTCTGCAACGACCGGTTATCAATCCTGACTCTCACTTTCCAGGCACCAGTTCTCGGACAGTACGCAAAGCCTCGAGCTGTCTCCGTCGGCCCTTGATATGTATTTCTTCCAGCTTCGGAGCGTCCTTAAATGGGTTGGCGTCTATCCGCGCTTATGGAGCACAAGACTCTATCACGAATATTTCGCTTGACCGTATCGATAAGTACACACGCACAGCAAGAACGTTCTACAATCTCAACCGGTGGGTGTGTGTGCGGATTGGTACGTGGATGTCCGGCATCTAAAGGATGGCATTGATTCCTTTGCGTAGATGTTCTAGGCGGCCTCTTTGTTCGTTTGGTTTCGACAACGAAATCGAGTTTTCCTGATTTTTCCTTCAGGCTGCCTCCTTAGCATACTACCTGGTTTACTTTCAAGCACACTCACCGTCCAATGTGGGCTTCAGCTTGAATATGGTGGGTTCCATGTTTTCTCCACTGCTCCGACCTGACAAACTTATAGGCCATCGGATTCTCCGGCATGATTCTGTGGTGGGTCAGTAAATCCGTATTTTCTGTTTCCAGACAACCTTTGACTTCTAACAGGTCCGGGTGTTGAACGACTTTGAGATTCAAGGCAATTCGCTTGAACGAATCCGGGGGTATATCGACATCGAACAGGAAGCCAAACCGACCGCTGCCGGGACGCCGCCTGCCTATTGGCCTTCAAGCGGGAACCTGAGTGTTTCTCAACTGTCTGCAAAGTATTCGGCCGATGGACCCAAGGTCCTCCACGATGTCTCCTTTAACATCCAGTCTGGTGAACGTGTCGGAGTTGTGGGACGAACCGGATCCGGCAAAAGTTCTTTGACGCTCGCTCTCCTGAGATGCATATTCACGGAAGGAACGGTTATGTACGATGGGATACCAACTTCATCCCTCAACCTCGACGCGCTGCGCTCAAACATCACCATCATCCCGCAAGTCCCCGAGCTGTTGACGGGCTCGCTGAGAAAGAATCTTGATCTATTCGAGCAATACGATGACGCAACGCTCAACAGCGCGCTACGAGCTGCGGGTCTGTTCGCGCTTCAGAGCGAGATGGACGATGGGAAGATCACTTTGGATAGTGAGATTTCCAGCGGCGGGAACAACCTCAGTGGTATGATCTTCTTGGCTGTTGAGAGTTTTTTTTCATTTAATTGCTTCGCAGTGGGACAACGGCAAATCCTTGCCTTGGGTTTGTGACACATCCCGAACCGATTTGTGTGCTTATCCCTCTTCTGTAGCTCGTGCTATCGTTCGTGGGAGTAAATTGTTGATCCTCGACGAGGCAACATCAGCCATAGGTACGAAACATCCATGATATGAGCCATTGACGAGCTCATGCCACCGCGAAAAGATTACAAGACAGGTAAAAACATCCGTGACACACTATCACCCAACTGACCTCATTGTGAAAAGACTCGGTCATTCAGTCCTCCCTCCGGAACGAGTTGCCCAAGGACACGACGCTCCTAACTGTGGCCCATCGGCTGCAGGCAAGTCCGCCTGGCTAAATGTCGACAATATATACTGATCTTCTCCGCAGACGATCATAGATGCTGATAAAATCGTAAGCAGCGGTTTCATGCCACTGTTCCGTACTTACGCTCGTTCCAGATGGTTCTCGATGCGGGACGCATTGTACGATCACTCTATTCGCACACTGTCCAGCCTACTGATCAACGGATACACAGGTTGAGTTCGACACTCCGAAGCAACTCCTCAAGAACAAGCACGGGAAGCTTCGGGCGCTCGTAGACGAGTCTGGCGACAAGCATGCCTTATATAAAATGGCCGGGGCGTAATACTAGCTAACCTTTTACACATATAAGTAATATGAACATAGACATTGCGTTCGATGGTCAGCATCGCATGGAAAGAAGTATAAGAGTCGGACATTCAAGCGTCCTCGGTGAGATAACGTAATTTTTGAACAGCGAGACACAGAGCTTCAAGGCCGTCTGTAGCCACCAGCATCAGGAGCGTCTCGTCCATTGCGCGCAGGAGGAGGGTAATCGCGAGACCTAGGGGGACCAGAGTAGCCGTTGCCAGAAAAGCCTCCACCGTTCCCGCCACCAGCCGTATAGCCAGGTTCATATGCACCGCCTGAGGATCGAGGAGGCGGGCTTTCCGAGCGGCGCCTGTTAGACCTATGTTATTTAGGGCCTTACATCCAAAGAAAGTAATAGATACCGATATCTTGGGGCTGCCACGTCTGGAGGGCCGCCCCGAGGGTAATCGTTCGCGTAGCGCGAAGGAGGAGGTGAAGGCGGACGCCCACGATAATCGTTATAATCCCTGATCAGAATTCAAATTGCATCTCTACCAGAAGGGATCAAGTGTACCGAGGCTGCGGGGCTCTGTCGTAGTCATCACGACCCCTCGGAGGAGTTCGAGCTCTACCACCAGCGGCAGGGGGATACGGGGGGTATCGCTCATGAGGTCTTCTATCGTAGCGATCGTACTGAGGCGGAGGGGGCGGAGGAGGTCCACCATAGCCACGGTAAGCAGGATCTGGAGGCGGAGGATAGCGCCCTCCTCGGTAGTCCTGAGGCGGCACGGGAGGAACATAGCGATCGCGGTCAGCAACGGGAGGGCCGCGCCTGTAATCGTCATAGTCCCTGCCCCTGCCCGCAGGAGGCGCAGGAGGATGGTCACGGTAATCCCGCGGAGGCGAAGGGGCTCTTCGGTAATCCCGACTTGAAGGATAGTCATAGCGAGAGTCACGCGGCGGGGGCACATCTCGAGGAGGGAGTGGTGCGTAATCGCGACCACGGTCGATCGGGGGCGCTTCGCTCATACGGCGTTGGGGGCTCCTGTAACGAGATTAGGTTGAAGGATGGAAGCGAGAAAGACGGTGCATACTGTGCTGCGTTCGGGCATTCTCTGTTCTCTCTGAATAAGCAATGAGAGAATAGGTGACGGAGAGAAAACTCACCTGGCCCAATGTCCCATATTGCCGCACTTGAAGCAGGCTCCTGGATCCCCAGTGTATTTTGCGGTCCTGCCGCCCCCGTGGGAAAGCTCCACTCGAATTTTGTTGCCCATGAAATGGCCTTCGTGATACTTGGCGACGCTTTCTTCGGCAGCTTGACGGCTGTCGAATTCCTGCAACAAGAGTGACAAAGAGCGCAGGGAGTATGCAGTAAGAACATACCACGAAGCCGTATCCAATTCTGGGAAAGTTGGTTCAGACACGCCCGTTGCCTAGCCAAGAGAGCACATACTTTAGTTCGATGTTAGTGATGTTGCCTATCTGGCCGAAGCATCCTTGCAAGTCCTCTGGACGAGTATGTTCGGGAAGACCACCAATATAGACCTTGTTCGGCTGGACAGCAGAAAGTAAACACCCAGTTTGCGACACATGTGGAAAGACGAGAAGGCGTAGTCAAGGGCCCGAGCCAAAGGTTAAGCCTCGCAACAGTAAGCAAGTAAGGCATTTGGGCGTCACAGACAGCGCGAGCGGAGACGTTGCCATGTATGCCAGGCCACGAGCGACTTTTTTTCTCTACACGAGCAAGCAATAGCAAGGAAAGACCGAATAAGCACCTTGACTTGCTTTTCCCGGTAATTGTCGCCCTTGTGCACAGAGACAGTGCCTACGCTAGAGCCGCGAGGATAGTCTACGGAATCGTTTGGGTCCTGACCACGATCGTCAACAGGCAGAGCGTCATTGGCAGGTTCAACACTGCGCCGAGACCCCAGAGCAGCATCTTCAGAGGGTCCCCAGTTGTCCTGGACCTCGTCAGCGGCGCTGGGAGAGGCCGCCATTTTTTTCGGGATGGATGGTAATTGGGAGAGGCAAACAGATTGAAACAACCCGGCCGATGCCGAATTTGGTCCGTGCGCGCACTTGACTTCAAACTTGCTTCAAACACTGTCTTGCATCCTACAAAAAGGAATCTCGGCACAACTTGTGGATGAATCCCTCAGCCTATCATCCCTGCGCAACTCATGAACGAAACGCACCCATACCGTGCATTTTTCAACTACGAGTTGTTATGGTCGCTTGCCGCTCGGGCTCCATTCAATTCAAATTTTGCATCTACTGTTTCCATCTGGGGCCTCGACACTCGGGCCACTAGCTTGCTCCTACTCCACACATTTCTTCGTATTTCTCCCGGTCCGACATTGGCATTCCCTGTCTAAACTTGGCATCGTCAAACTCAATCTTATCGTTTGTCACCGTTCCGGGGAACGGGGGTCTGTTCCATCTGTGACTACTGCCGTTTTTCTATATCTTTCAGTTTTCCTTCACAAGCACCGTGTACTACTGGTACACAACATCCAAGCTGGCGGTATTGTTACCGTTCAACTTTCTTCTCCCGTCGTGCTACAGGAAGTGGGCCGCTCAATCTATCATATGCACCTTCTCTTGTTATTCATCTGTATCTTCTCCTCTCGTGCTTGGCCCGCTCCAGAGATTTCATCTACCCATCTGAATCCTTGTCATATGATATCAATCTACGTATCGTCTTGAAGGTAATAATGCTACCGCAGTTGGGCGTCCCGCCATTATCGGGCAGTCAACACTTTGCCGCTTCCAAAGAGCACCCTTTTGTGCAACAGATACAAGCTGGTAGAAGATCAACTGGCCAAACAGATCTATACCCAATTCATTTGATTGATACTGTACCATTCACAAATTCAAAGCACCAAGGATCAGTGAAAGCAGCGAAGCAGGATCGTAATGGTTGAACGGGTTAAATACGCAATCCGTGCAAGAAGGTAGATGAACCGAGCGAATCCCTGGCTTGGTAGAGAGAATTGTACGCCTTTGCTCACGAGGAACAAAACGAACAGGGGCCTGAGCACAGGTGGAGGTAATTAAAGAAAAAAGTAACCGAATAGCCCCACGCGGGGGTCGAACCCGCAACCTTGAGATGTGATCAACTCCTGTGTAAGAGTCTCACGCTCTACCGATTGAGCTAGCAAGGCGATGTTCTCAAACTTGAAACGGCACAGCTCTGCCTCCGCGGCCTACTCGCAGCCAAGTCGGATCACAAGCCGAGACACATCCATGTACCTTGCACTACATGGGCCCCCAGGGGCCCTAATTGAATATTGATTGATTGGTTGATTGATAGCAAGGCAATGAACACGACTTGTAATGTGTGAAAATGAGATTTAAGGAACGAGGAGACCCCACACGTATTTTGATCGACCGGGTCACCCGATTCGGGTGACCGCTCGAATGCCGATTCGGCCAGGTCACCGAGTTGAGTGACCGCTGTGAGGTCCAGGACAGGGGTTCACTTACCATATCCGGCTGCAGTCCTCGCGATATTTTACGCTCCCTACTACTGGCGCCCCGATGCTTTTGATGCCCCATTGTACGCTTTGAATGTACGCTGTCTGCGGCGCCATTGATCCGGTGTTTGACACGAGCGCGGACATGATGACCGTTCATGGCGAAGCAAATCTCGTGCTATGCAACACTTCTCTTGCCTCCACTCCCTGCGCATGACAGGATACATCTCCGGCGACAGGGACGTCTTATTGAGGCTTGCAACCAGCTCAATCCTCCGAAGAGACTCACGTGGAGGAGCGAAAGTTAATCTGTTCAGGTGTCGCGCGGCGCGCCATAAGTCGTGGGTCTTTAATCATAGCTGGCTCTCTATTCCTAACAATTCCTGCTCACCCAGGTTGACACACACCCTCCTCGCAAACCACGAATCGAATGTATCTGTGCAGTCAGCCCCAGCAAGTTCGGCAAGACACAGGGAATGCACCGTGCTAGTATTAAGCCTGCACAGACCGCTTCTTCCTACGATTGTATTTGCCTCGACCTCCACAGGATTTGCTACCGGCAGCCCTTTTGCGTCTAAAGACATGCACTGTACTGGTTGAATGCGCCAGAGGTGCGTCAAACAGGCTACCGAGATCACTATGTGTTGACCATGGTCTTGGGGATATGTAGGTCTTTGTCCTCGATGTCCCACGACCATGCGGATCCTGCCTCTTCTTTGCCCACATGCGCCGCCATTTGCTTCAACCTGACACACAGAGTTCGCGATTTTCTTGTTGCAACGCGCCGCCGGTGCATCTTGTTTGCATCACACGGGAAGGCCGTCAGCTCGCTCGGCCACGACCTCAAAAATCCGCTAAGATAAACCGCCGGCAATACGTATCGAACTACCTCCATCTCGTGTACTTCCTCCCACCTGCTACAAGCTCAGGATAACAGACGAACGGAATGCAAGACAGCCGCGAGGCGCTTACCCCGCGCTCCGGTCTCTGCACTCATTTATTCTTTTGCCCGTCTTTCCTCCTCAAGTGTTTCTCTTGCGCGCATCCCCGAGGATCGCCCAATTAAGACTGAAGAAAAAGCAAGCCAGTAGAGCGACACCGGTCGGTTGGAGGGAATTCAAGGTTGAGCTCCTACTCGGCTCGTGGATCTGTCTAGGTATGGAAATTCGAACCCTCGCAATATACCAGCTTCAAATTCTAGAGCGCCAGGAGGATGTGGAGGGATTGAATTTGGAGCGGTGGCTTTTTCCGAGTAAATTACAACAGCGAGCCGAAGGTCTGGGGGCATTGGAAAATCAAGCTGAAAGTGAATACCAGCGCTGAGAACACAGTAAAGGTGCGCCTAACGCACCTGAAACTGGGGCAGGCTGAACGCGCCGATTGGTGCAGGCCCAGAAGTTTAAAAAGACGCGATTGAGCTCTAGCCGATGACGGTGGCTGTATTCTCGTTCGTGTGCGTCTCAGCGCCGCCGAAGTACAACGGGGAATGGACGAATTAGGACTTAAACACATGGGGCCGTACGCATCGATAATTGAACACATGTACCCACTCTAATTTCGCTCACCACGTTCAGGGCGTAAAAACTACCATTGGCCATTCGGATCGACGCGCATCCTGTGACATATAAATTGGCATTGCTCGCGCGACAGAGGGGAGCACCTACGTGATGTGAATTGGACTATTGGGATTCTGAAAGGCGGATTTTTCATCATAAAGGCCCGGTACTGCGTGAATTGGTAGCCTAGTGAATGTCCCAGCGCGATATCTTCGGGTAAAACGCAATTAAGCCACAGTTCCACTGCCTGTACGCTCTACGCTGAGCAGAGACGAAAGTGATGCATGGACGACTCAAAAAAAGAAATTGCAACAACTTCAACCAACTTGAACCACATACCATAAATGGGTGAATGGGTTGAATTGCGGCCGGAGATGGCCATAAGAGGAAATTGCATGGGTGACCGATCCACTAAAAGTACGGTGACCAGGCGGGATCGACGATCGAGACGGGAGGAAGAAGGCGGTGACTCACCCGCCAAACGACGCTCGGCACGCGTCAAGCGGAGTTTGAAATTACTGATTGTAATGATGATCGAGCCCAAACGGGAGGCGACCGGGTCACCGAGGGGGCGATCGGTCACCGAACTACGGTATAGAACTATGATGCGCACCACTTAGTCACCACTACTTCCTAACAACGGCTACTGCTCCTTCAGAAAAAATCCTATTTCTTATCCCTCTTGTGAAGTATGACGGACCAAATGTTGCATAATTGAAGCGATAAATAAAAACTTTGGTGCTCAGATATATTTTTTGCTCAAGTCTCGGATTCCATCTGCCGGGTATCTCTGGCCAGTATATGACCTCCAATCACCCACTCCTGGTAGAATCGGACCGCAGCAGATGATGGACACCCCCAAATAGTGAGATCGGAGCAACATCAGAGAGTTTGATCGCTCTCGGCATTTCAAAATTCTCAACCAGTCGTAGTGTGTAGCGGGGCTAGATGCCAACCAGACTGCACAGGACTTCCCTGGCTGGTGCCTTGAGCACTGTGAAAAAATATAACACTGTGGTCTACACCTGTATTATATTACCAGAATATTCCGGCCCGAATTGATGGCATCAAGTGATCGACCACCACAAGCAAACCACAAGTGCTCTCGAACACCTTACATGGTGGAATTGGAGTCTTAGACGCAAGGGAAGTACTATGTTGTCCAGGCTCAACAATCTCGGCGAGACATCCGGTTGCGGGAATTTCCCGGAACCCATCAATCTTCGCAAGCGGCTCGAAGTCAAGTCGAAGTCGGGTCGTATTCACCCCGTGGAGGTGTAAAGAGATCATGTAATGCATAGAGACACGGTAGCAAAAATATATATATCTGAGCACCAAAGTTTTTTATTTGTGGCTTAAATTATGCAACGTTTGGTCCGTCATAGAAGCGACTCCTTTCAGCAAGAGGGATTTTTCTACGAGACAGATTTTTATTAGCGTTTGAAATGAGGGAGTGATAAAAAGTTTGCCCACCCAAATTGGGACTCCACACCAAATCGGCCTCTTGTCGGTCAACAACCTACCAGAACCAACGAGGATACCTCGATGAGACTTCTAACACCTTTTTTTGCTAACGCCTAGGGCCTCTCGGCGGTCTCAAACAATTTATTTCAGCCTCCGTGCCAATATCGTTCGGCAATAGTTATCGGTGATTCAGTGGTGATCCATCTCATTGTGGAGATTCCAGGGAATTTTAGCTGCAGCAGTGGAGAATCTGGAGGAGAAACGATACCATTTGGTGGCCACGGAGGTACACAAAAGAAAAATTCTGGCCCGCGGCCGATTTGGGACTAGTAGCATTTTGGTGGTGACTAAGCGGTGTGCATAAGTATTAGCCCAGAAACAAGGATAATTCTATCTAACAACCCCCCTTGTTAAAAACAACCGGGTTGCAGAAAATAACATTCTATCTAACAACCCCGGTTGCTAGCTTTCAAGTTGGTACGAACCGGCTCAAATGTTTGTGCCGAGGTTGCGCGGCAGTGTGTCGGCCCGATAAGTCGGACTGCCGCTGATCTGGCGCGCATTCGGCGGGTGCAGGAGAGGTGACGGACAGTACAAAGGCACCGGGGACATACCCGCACTCAATGCCTTGTCCGGAATGCTGATGTGCGGCTCTTGAGCAGTCTGTGCGTCCATTACATGGCGTCCGGCTTGTTCGTGCAGGCTGCAGCCGGGATGCCGAGTCCGAGGCAAAGGTGGATGCCATGATGGGAAGGATGCATTCACGGCCAACTCGGCATAATTGGGGGAGCTTGCTCCCCCTATTCACAAACAGAACGTTAGTTCTTTTGTGCCTATGGGCACCGAAAATGACCAGAAAACGTGACGTTAGTAGTCATTCTCGCTTACTCATAAGCTGTGCTTGCCCGAGTCCGTCGTCGTCTTGTCTGCTCCGTCCATTGTCAATGCAATCGAAATCCTCTTCTTCGAAACGTCCTGCTGAACTGAATAGTGTGAATGAGTTGCCTTTTCCTAGAGCATCCAAGCGTCGAAAGTCCAATAACGGCGGCATCGTTCCGAAGACAATCGTAAATCATAATGGCCAGTCCAGTGTCGGTGCGCGTTCATTTATTCTGTTCTCATGCCCATATTCAATATCAATTACAGTATCTAATCAGGGAACTACAATTGCGCATTATCTTTCTGACGGTCAGAAATCGCGCACTCTAGTGCACATGCTACAGAGCACTACCGGTCTTCCGTCATCGCTTTCTCCTGCAGCTCTTCGTGCTATTACACGGCAACACGGTCTCTCGCTAACATCCAAAAAGTCTGACCGTCTCATTCACGACCTACGAATGCACTCCTGTACATGGTCATGCATCGTGCATACTTCCGATGCTCAAGCCGCAGGACAGCTCATTGTCGCAGCATCATCTACTTTGAGCAACGATCACAGCCGTAATCATCGTCGCGCGATGGCTACCTCGACCAAGCTCCAGCTTCTTGTGGACGACGAAGAATTTTGGGCTAAATCGTGGCCACAGATCGAACCAGAAGAATCTCTTCAACAAGTAAGTACCATCTGTGCTGCCCTGCAATTTCGCGACTAAGTAGGAACTCTAGATCCGACGAGAACATCGTTCCCAAACAACCGCGGCGGCTCTGCTCCGCAAGGGTTGTTCCTTCTGCAATCGAAATGAACTCTTGAAGGATCTGAAAATTTGGAATTTAGCTGACCTCGATATTTCTATCCTCGAAACTGCTGTCAATCACCTTCGTGCACACTATAACCAGTTTAGAATCCAATCCCATTCTCTACACGACGGCCAATACCATACATGCCCGACGTGTACCCGATGCATAAAGGGTCGCAGATTTTTCAAAATCCCTCTGTACAGCTGGGCAAATGGATGCTGGTTTGGAGACATCCCGCCCGAACTCAGCTGCCTCTCGTATGCAGAGGAACTCGTGATTGCTCGCGCGCACACTACGAAGTGTTGGGCCAAAATCAATGCCGGGACAAGCTTATCGGTTCTCCGACAGCGAGCTGCCTCTGGCAATGTGTGTATTCATCCACACGAGATCTCCACATTGGCCACTGTTCTGCCTCGCCCCATGTCTGCATTGTACGATGAGATCGTCATTATATTCGTCTCCGAGGATCAGGAGGCCACGGCTGAGATGTTCAAAGGAACACCGTTCCTCGTTCGTCGCGGTAACATCCTGCGCGCATTGAACTGGTTGAAGAACAACAATCCGCTTTATCACGACATCGAAATCGACATGAACGCCCTGGCCGAGTATCCCGATGACGATGGCCACGTACCTTTCCCAGTCCAATACCAGCACGAAAATGCCACTATTCGCGGACAAAACGCCACTTATACTGGACATGGCATTGATACCACCGAAGCCATATTTGCGGAAACGGACGCGGAAGGCGAGATTCCGTTGTCGGTAACTGGCACTTTCGACGTAGAAAACTGCGAGACAAACCTCAACCGTCGCAAAATAGATGCTTTGCGCCAACTGAAAGCAGGCGCATCATTTGCGAAAACATCCACTAAATTCGAAACACTTTCCACGCGCCACAGTCCGAATGTCTACGGAATGTTATGGCCAACTCTCTTTCCGTATGGTGTGGGGATGTTCGATGATCCTGTTCGACTGCGCAAGGAGTCCGGTTTCAAACCGATCATGCTAAAATCCCATGTACAACACTACCTGAAACTTGCTGACCGCCGCTTTCAAACCCATCTCACATTTCCTTTCGCCATGCATAATATCCAGATGGTCCGAAAATCGTCCCATCAGTCGCGCTTAGCGGTTCGTCGAGCCTGGTGGCCAAAGGCTATGTCGGCCATGTCCAAGATTGACGATGAAACACTTGCCAACCTCACGGCTACCATGACGGCAAAAAAAGCGCGCAAAGATTATTCCAAATACATTCCCACTTCTCCAGCTGAATCATCTGTCTTCGAACTCCTGCGATATGTGGACTACGTTAGTGACCATATTGAGGGCTCATCATCTGAGGTCCTCAAGATGCGAGAGGAAATTCAAGCCATCACTCGATCCACTGGCACCGTGAACCTTTTTTTCACATTGAATCCAGCTGACACTTACAATCCACTGTCTGCGTTTACTGCCGGAAATAATATCGACATCGATGCCATTTTCGGCAATCCTGATTCAAGTTTCACCTCCTTCCAACGGGCTCGTTCCCTTGCTGCGAACCCCATAGCTGCAGCGGAATTCTTTAAATTGATGGTTGACCAATTCATCGACACATTTTTGGGATTCCAACGAGCATGCAAACACGGCGTATTTGGTCGCGTGAAACACTATTACGGAGTCTTCGAAGCACAAAATCGCGGATCACTTCACATGCACATCCTTATTTGGCTAGAAGGTCAGTACGATTCTCTCCTTCGTCTTGCAACCGACCAATTGATGGCATCCAGGTGCTCTTTCGCCAAAATTGATCCAAGAAAAAGCCCTCGCAGATGACCTTTTCAAACAACGGCTCTTCGATTGGTTGGAAAGTATCATCAAACATGATTTACCACCCAACACCCACTCTGTCGCATCTGCATCCAAAGCCGACAAGAAAAAATGCCTCATGAGCCGACCACCCCATCCAGATGACCCGGATTTCGCGATCACATGGCCTCAGTTTCTTCGTGAAGTACTCGATGCTTCTTCTCAGGTTCATGACCACAACGAAACCTGTTACAAGAAAACCCCGTTTTCAATGGCTACTCTTGATCTCCAGGAGCGCGACCGTCTCTGCAGATTCCATTATCCCCTTGACTTGGTACCGGAATCGGTAATGGACGAAAACGGCAAGATTTCGTTGAAACGCGATAACGGAAGAGTCGTAGGCTACAATCCTACGCTCAGCGGCTCCTTCCAGTGCAATACCGACCTCAAGTTTATTGGCTCAGGTCCGCTCGCGATGGCTATGAGCATTTACGTGACTCTGTATTCAGCCAAATCGGACATCACATCAGCCGTTATTATGAGCGCTCTTGCGGCTGCCACGAAAGCCCTAGAAGCTCACGGGCCTCTTTCATCTGACGATGAACGATGCCGTCAGCTACTGTTGAAAACTCTCAATCAAATCAATGGCCGTCGCGAACTGTCGGGCCAACAAGTTGCTTGTGCTCTTCTCGGAATAGGGAATCACATCACCGATGCTCACTTTGCTGTGTTTTATTGGTCTAAACTCCTTTCCTGGATCTCCGACGAAGATTTTCCGCCGTATTCCAAACACGCAGCCGACGCAGATTCAAGGTTTTCAGCCACTTCTATCTCCTGCAGGACATGGTCATTAACGATTCATCAGCCCAGACATCATCGATACAGCAACGAACAACACAGAGTAAGTAGCCAAATTAATGTTCTTGATCTAAACCAATCTCGTATTCAGAACTATCCTGGACAATATCGCGACCGATTCGGCTCTACTTGATCCCGATGTTGATGACCACACTGACCCATCGGACCTTGTCGATCTCGACGACTCCATGGTTTTGCTTGATGAACATGCAACACCCTCGCTGAACTCCCTTGTCTATGACGTCCTTTTCAGACCAGTCGAGTTAGAAAACATACCGATGTGGGATCAATTTGCGTTGTATGAAAAAATGACGAAAAGCAAAGGCAAGAAACGATGCGAAGAAAATGACGATGAATCAGATAGCCACGACTCCGATGAGGCTCAGAAAAGTATGTACTCACGATATTCACATCACCATTGTTCGCTTATACACTATACATCAGGCTCTGAGCCCACTGAATTCTCATTTGCAACCGGTCACCCCCAAATAACGACTCATATGCTGCGAAAACGAAAAATCCCACACATTCCAGTCCTTTCCGGATCACCAATTCCTCGTCGCGACATCCCCGAACAAAGGACCAAGTATTCGATTGTCATGCTTGTTCTATTTCGCCCTTGGAACAGATCCGCTACTTCTCCCTTGAAATCAGCTGATACTTCTTGGGACGATGCACTCTCCCATCTATTTACATCTCTCCCGGATTCGAAGACCAAAATAATCGACCACATGCAAGAACAGTGGGAGTGTCGACTCGCAGCTGACGATTTTTCCGCGGAGTACAAAGCTCGTATGGCAAATTTCAACCCGGCAAATGCTGGCTCCCACTCCGATGATCTGTCGAGTGATCTTGACAATGATCTCGACTGGCAACTGGGTCAACTTGCCCCTGACGATGAACCTATCGGGCCAGAATATAATAATGACCATCCAGAGGAAGACTCCACTGAATATCTCGAAACATGTGCACCGAGAACCCAATCAGCTACTAATGCAGTAATCGCGTTAACAGGGGCAGCCAATTTCTATCACATTCCGACACCTCCCGACAATTTGACCGAGCTTTTCAGCGGATCTGCGGTTGAATCGCGCGACCATCAAGCCTGGATTCGTGCTAAAGCGGCATCACTCCTCATTGCAGAAGAGAAGGCTGTAGCTCTTGCCAGGCGTGCTCAAGAAGGTTTCTATCCTCTTCAATACCCTCCTCGGATCCTGATTTTCTTTCCCTTGAACTAGCAAGCTCGGATACTTCGAGTTCCCTCGGACCTAATCTGAACAATTACAGTGTTACAAACCGATCGCCGATTCAACCCCGACTCACAACATTTTCCGAGCAAAAAGAGCTTGCCCGCTTGCGCATATCTCGCTTTCATCGTGGGGACCCAGCGGCATGGGACAAACTTGCGGAGTGGAAGAAAATCGCTGTTGCGGTCAGCGATAAATTCACGCTAAATCGCAAACAGCGATTGGCATTTTTCCTGAAAATCGACGACCGTATGAAATCCGTCACCCCCAACCCGGATCGTAAACCCTTTCGACTCATCATTGCCGGTCCTGGTGGTACGGGGAAATCTCACATATATGACGCCTTGAAAGCATTCTATGATGAGATCGGCAGTTTGCGCGAACTCAATTTTACCGCTCCCACTGGTGTTTCTGCCAGTAACATTCACGGCACAACAGTCCATCAGGAGCTCGCATTACGCACAAAATATCCTGATCTCACCAAGAACAACTCTAAACCTCTTAAGGCCCTCACCGCCCGGCTTGAATCAACCAGAACCCTCATCATTGACGAATTCTTCTTTCTCGGTTGCGATGACTTTGAGAAGGTTTCCCGACATATTAACCTTGCTCGAGGATGTACAGATGACCCATTTGGGAATCTTGACCTCATTCTTTCCGGCGATGAGTATCAGCTTACAGGTCCAAGAGCCATACCCCTCTTTGATCACAACTACATCTCATTGCACAGCAATACTTCACATCTTCAGGCATTGAACGCCGGAGTTCGTCAAAAGCTGACTGCAATCAAGAATTATTGGACGATCGACAATTGTGTCGTTCTAGACGAGGTGGTCCGTCAACGCCATCCACGGTTCGTAGACCTATTGAATCGTCTACGTCGCGGAATGTGCACCGTTGCCGGCGAGGACAACGACCTCGACTTTCTCAAACAGTTTCAACTGGGAAAAACTGGATCACTCGTGGATCCCCAATTTTCTGACATACTACGGTGGACTAAATCACCGACACTCGGCGCTCCTCTCATCACATACACCAATCACGTCCGAAACACTCATAATTGGTTGATGACCCAGTCGTTCGCCGCTGCTACCAATCAAGAATTTGCCGTCTACTATTCACACGACACCGTTGGACGCGGTCATCATAAAACCGTACTCACAGGCCAAAATGCCCAGGACGCATGGAATACACCTATTAAAGCATGTGCTGATGACCTCAGCGGACGACTTCCACTCGCAATTGGCATGCCCGTTTACGTCGTCGATAATATCGCAGTTGAACTCGGAGTATCCAATGGAAGCGGCGGAACTCTAGTCAACATTGACTATGAAATTCGGGACGGTCGTCGGTACGCCATATCCGCAGAAGTAGACCTTCCACTCTACACCTCACCGGATCCGAACGCCGAGCATCCACACCGTTTGGTCATCACCCCGATTTCCAAGTCAATCCATTTCACGAAGAGAGGAGGGACTAAAGTCTACACTGCTACTCGTCACCAGCTTCCAATCATCGGAGGTTTCAGCTTCACCGCACACAATTCCCAAAGTCGGTCTTTGAATGCAGCTGCCATCCATCTCGAGAGCTGCTTAACCATCGCAGCTTCCTATGTCATGTTGTCCAGAATCAGGTGCGGAGAAAACGAGCTCGACGGTCTCGCGATACTCGGAAATATAGACGCCAAGAAAATTTCCACTCACGCCCCGCAAGAAGTGAGGAATGAGGAGAAAAGGCTAAAAGAATTGGCAAAAGGAACCTTGGCCAAAGCAAAAGACGATATGCAATGGTATTTACAGTTAACAGGGGACAGCTTTGACTAGATCATATTCACCACGCTGCGAATCCTGCGATGGCAGGCTTTCAAATATCTATTATCGAACTTCCCGTGTATTACTATTCCAAGATTTCTAAGCTAACCAATATTCCCCCAAATCCCTAAATCTCCCCTGTTTGTGACCCGCCGTTCACCGGCCTCTTCCAATCATTCTATTAAGGGATCCCGATTTGCGCATCACGTGCAAAACGGCGTCTTTGGTTCTATTTGCGGTTTCCCGTGACCCGCCAGCTTTGTGGCAGTGCTTTTTCAGGGGCTTGCCTTGGTCTCGACTTTCACGCCTGCAAGATTCGGAATTAACAAGCTCCCCTTAACGTACCCGGGCACCGGAGTACAACACATATTTTTTTTCTTTCCTTCCATGGCGCAGATGGACTACAATAAGAACCTGAGGATTATACGCGGCCCATGAAGGAATCAAAATGATGAGGGCAAAACGGCTGCCCCAATAGGGATGCCGGACGGCGGACGTTCTGTTGGTTCGTGGTTCGGCTCGGTTTTGGGGGTTGTTAGATAGAGCTCTTATTTTTGGAAACTTTTGCGAGGGTTGTTAGAAATAAAAGGGAACCCGGTTGTTCTTAACAATAACAAGGGGGTTGTTAGATAGAATTATCCCAGAAACAACTGAATCCGCGCCCGCCCCGAAATCGTCTTGGAAATGAGCGACTGGCAGCAAGATGACCGCACGATGTTTGCAAGTGGATTCCAAGAAGGAAACGGCCCTGGGAATTCTTGAGCCAACCAAGGTCGGAAATGAGCGCTTAGTTTAGAAGCAGTGAGCCAAGACAACTTGAAGACCAGCTTCGGAAATGAGGCGATCTCTGCACCCCCAAGAGACGGACGCAGTGCTTTAAGTTGCATGCCTACTGCAGGCAACTACACGTCGCTGGACACGACGGAGACACGTAGGTGCACTGTTGGTGCACTGCGTGTTTGCGATCAACTGTGGAGACGTTTCAAATTGCGTTGTGACTGTGGCCGGTGGAGGAAGGGAAATGTGGGCGCGCTGTATTGAAGGATTGGATGCTCTCGAGCGCTTGTGAGGAAATGGAATCGCGACGGTCCTGGATGGCCGTCTAGATGTCAATTTGTCACCTGATGGCGCAGTCCAAGGCAGTGTTTGGTAACCTTTCTCTCCTTACCCTCTTCCTTGACTCGCCCTCGTATTAATCCAGCAACATGGCCAATCCACAGGGCACGCAGTATGCATCCAGCACAGTCTTTGACGACTTTAACGCGGACTACAATAAGACCCTCGACTTTGCGTCGTTTCAGACCCCCTCTGACATCCTCGCACCCCATCCCGATCTCTTCGAGCTTGAACTCGACTCGAGTCTTGCCGGATTCGATGATAACCAGCTTCAGCTCCTTACCGTCGACTCCCACGACGCATACTCGTTCTTCAGGTCTGACACGCCTACCCGGGGCCCCCCATCCAACATAACCGCCTCCTCCGAGTCTGCATACGACTCTCTTTCGTCCTACTCCGAGTCCTTCTATAACTACCCTCATTCACCCCAACCTCCCTCCAACTACTCTTTCCCCCTCGACCTGGAAATGGATTTCCAGCGAATTCGCGTGGATGCTGCATCAGAATACGCCGCAGCCCAGGCAAGCTCTGATGCCGCAGCAGATCGCATGTCTTTTGGCACCAGCGCGGCGCCTGATACGTCCCGCAGCAGCACGAAACCATATACAAAGGCGTACAATCCGCGTACTACTTTTTCAGATTACGGTCCCTCCTCCACGCGCCCCTCTGTGCCAGTTGATTTGTACAGTCAACTCAACTTCAACACTCAGCCTCTCGCCGGTCCAACCGTCTCCCCATCCCACATATCTACGCAGCTACCCACCATTCCAGCTGGGCAGATGGCACACGTACCAGAGGAGGAAGATTACAAGGGTGATTCGCGCAAGAAATATAAATGCTCTGCATGCCCAAGAGGTCCGCTGCCGCCCGTTTATTCCATGTTATGCTGCTCACTTTCTCCTTCTTGTAGCTTTCGCTAGAGCGTACAATCTCAAAACGCACATGGCCACGCACGACCCCAACAGACTGAAACCCCACGTTTGCCCCCACCGCTCCTGCGGCCGCTCGTTCAGTCGCAAGCACGATCTTGGGCGTCATCTCATCAGCATTCATCGCGACGAGTCACAGCGCGAGGGGTCTGTGTGCTCTTCCCACCATTCTGTGGGTTCCAAAAAGTCGATCGGCGTGGAACAAGGAACGCGCAGGTGGTGTGACCGCTGCGGAAAGGGACTCGTCGGCCACGCAGTCGACTGCGACTGCACCTAGATCAACTGCCTTTACATCGCGCTACTTCTTTTCGTGTGAGATCTCCGAACAAAACTTACGGCCCGCAGTTCACTAACTAACTGTCTTGCGCAGGCTTACGTCACTATTCAGGCGGCTCCGCAGTTTCTGGTCGCTAGCCCTCTTGGCTCAACCCAGAATCTGTTTCCCTTCCTGCGTCATTCGATGTGTTGCGTATCGTACCGCCCTGTCTTCTGTGCTTGGCCCCGCGACGAACGTGATCTCGAGATGAATTTCTTTATTAGAGCGGTTTCGCTCGACACCTTTTTAATGCGTTATCTTTCCTTGAAGATTAGCGATACGGCTGTCCGCTTTCTTTCCTTTCTCGTTGTTTAACACCTTTATCTATCTGCTGAAGACCAAGCCTGTACAATTTACCTTAATCTGCTCAAACCAAATGAAATTTTATTTATCGGAAGCTTTGGTGATTGGTGCGTTTAAAATTAGGACCTGAATCGTTCTCGTTGTATTGACGAGTCCGAGTCCAATTTCACAGAATCCATTATTTCGTTGCGGATGTCCGATGTTGTGACCCGATGTCACACGCCGCTTGTCGAGAACTGTTAACACGGCTGCGTTGCCGCTGCGCGACAAGTAACGTCTCGACGCGTCACTAGCCCCGCAACACGCTCAATGGACGTCAGTGATCTTCATCCCGCTGATGACTATAGCCACAGGTTCTTCATCTGGCACGAATGGATCCAGGTACCGTTTGTCCCAGCGTACAGTTAACCCACTGAAGCGCGTTCCGCACATAGGCGAACGGACCATTGACGACTGAAAATGTGTTTGAATACTTCACGACTTCCATGTTCTACGACAAGCAAAGCAACAACCAGGTCTTACGCATGCAGACTATGCATACAGGGACTGCTATAGCGAACGAAGCTGAGGAACTCAGGCATGCCACGAGGGCACCACAATATCTGTCAGGAAGCTGAACGTCAGAACAGACGGTTTACTGGAGTCGAATTTGCCGTTGTACATGCTGAGCCGCCGTCCATGTTCATCATCCACAAGCGCGAACGGCTATCTCCCGACGAAGGTATCTCTGAGACAGCGCCGTGTTCCTTCGCCTTTTGAAATGACAGTCAGTTCGCCCCCTGGCTGCGTATTTTATTATGAACAACAGGATATATCAATCTCCTGATGTCTACACTGTGCTTTCCAATCGGCTGGTGTGATTTGCCTTACTACGGAATTCGCTGGAGTTTAATGAGCTTGTAGCTAACGTCAATCTGCTCGCTGCAGTCCTCCTTGGACATGCTGCGAAGTCGGCGTCCGGACTATATTCCTCGAACAGGATTCGTTTGGCCCATCGTTGACTCTGCCGACGAGCTCAAGAAGAAAGCAGGAGACGAAGGTGCTGGCACGGGCACTGACAGCCGAAGCGCGTCTGAAGTTCCAGAAAGCAAGCCAAAGGTTCCTCAAAGGTAGCACGGTGTCCTGGTCTTTCCTGATTATCGCTGAACACCACATAGACAGCAAAATAATTTGCTTCTGACCCACGCTATGCACGCGACTGCGTTGCATCTGCAATCCAAGAACGTGTTATCTGCGAGCGCTCCCGAAACAAATGTCGAGAGTGTGCCACAAACTCCGGCAGGTCAAGGTGCTCGGAATTCTGCTACTCCAGCGCCTCCTCCCGCAGCGCAAGCTGCTGCGCCGCCAGTGTCTCAAGATTCTCCTTCCCGGGCACCGCCCGGTGCAGGCAAGAAGAAACGGAAACGTATGCTCCTTTCTTGTTACAGGGATCCTGGTTAACCGTATGACAGGAACCCTTGTTGCGCCGACGTCGTGATGTGTTTTTCTTCTTTTTCCTGCCGAATCCAATGTATATTACATCTCGTCGCCCTCAAAATCACATTGCCCTGCCTCCCGTTATCTTCCCCGTCAACCATCCGAGCGGTGACTTCAGATTCCCGCCTCGAGAACCCACGCCGCCCACTCCGAGACCCAGTGAAAGCGGGTTTGCGGAAGCAAATGATTCCTTGCGTAACTTGGCCGATAGTTGTACTGACATAGTCCTGAGAAGTAGATTGAGTCGTAGACAATATAACATACCTGAAGTGTCTATTTCCTCGACGTTAGTTTCAAGAACCATTCCTCCTTGGATAATTTCCGCCAGGATATGATGGACCTTTGAGAACGTGAATGACCATTGAAAGTGTGTATCACCACGAGCTACCTCATCGAACTGGAACACGAGGTCCAGCTCACAAACATTCTCAAAAGCGCGGTCCAGCGACTCGACAAACACCTGTGGGCGCGGTCGCAAAGAAACAAGGCCGACACTGGATGGTACGAACCTGTATCAGGTCCAAGATACCGAGTTCACTTTCTGCACCGTCCACCACAAACACGAAATACAGCGTCGCATAGCTGCGATAGACGACTCGCCACCGCTCATCCTCTTCTCCTTTGGGCCCGAGGAAGGCTTCAAGCTCTGGGGCGTCCAGGAAGTTGCATAGGCTGGCTGGCCGCGAGCATATGAGGGAGAAAATCTTTGGAATAAGGGTTTGCGCCGATTGATGAAGTGGTGTGTAGAACTTGGTGAGTCGGGCGACACCAGACGTGTTAACTAAGGGCGCGCTTCAATAGACTCCTCCAAGAACCGGCGGTTTGCACGTTACAGATGAGGACAGCGTGGATCATGGCCGTTGGATGTCAAGTAGACATGTAAGTAGTCCGAAGGAGGCCCCTCAAATATCCAGAGATGATGTAACGTAAATCGTGAGTACATATGCTAACCCCTGCTGATCATGCACAGGCTTATATACGTAGAGACTGATTACAAGGTGGAGGGCCATAGCAGACGTCCTCGGCAAAGCCAAGCGTCGCGGGGAGACGGGGTGGAACATTCACTTCATTTTTATGAAAAGAAAAGAAAAATCAAGAGGCATCCCGGGGAAGCTGCCAGCCCGGTTGTAATCCACCAACGAGTGTGCTGACAGGCCCGGACAATCCCCCTTGACTTTTGAAGCTCTCCAAAAAGTTCTTGATCAGATTGTAGTCCATCGGCTCTTCACCTTCTTCATCTTCATCCTCGCCGTCTCCGCGTTTCAGCGCCGCATTCAGTTCGTTGTCCAGGGCCGAATCGATGTCCTCTTCTTCCTCGGGAATGGAGGGGGCCTTGCCTTTACCCTTGTCCGCTTTCTGAGGCCGGGGAGGTCTGGCAGACGCAGGTTTGGCTTTCGTCGAACGAGAGCGAGCTAGTTCCTCATCCATTGCGAGCATCACCGCTTCGAATGAATCTAAATTGGGATTGACGTTGGGTCGCGGTCCAGGTTCGGGGGTTCTTCCGTGCGTCGCTCCCGATATTGGAGAAGAACCCTGATTTTGTGTCGTGGTTTGTTTGGGTGATGGGACAGTCGGGACAGCGAGGCCCGCAGGAACGAATGCTGATAAAAAAAGAGATGTTGGAGGTGGTTCACAGTAGTAGCGTACAAGGCTCACCTCCCCTGTTCTTCCTATCTCGCAAAATTTTACCCCATTGGTCGTCAGTAATGCCAAGAGCTTGACGCGAAAATTCAAGGAATTCGTCCTCTTCCTCTCCCATGTCGACTTCGATATCTCCAACCACCTGTGGGCGTTCATCCTCCTCCTCGTCTACCTCCTCTTCCTCGTCAGTTTCATCGTCAGAATCGACTCCATCATATCTGTCTCGAGGTATAATGGGTTGTCTGATCGGTCTGGTGTGAGTTTCGGCGGTTACTGAGGGTTTTATGTCTTCCACTTCCTCCACAACGTCTGTCTCCATAGTCGTGGGTGCGACCTTTTGCGAATTGACGTGGAAAGAGGCCGGCATTTGACCGTATTCGGATGGTTCAATGCCTGGAACCAATCTATCGAGAGCAGCTTGTCGAGCTGCAGGAGTTTCTTCTTCAGAGTCGGAGTCAGTCACAGGTTCATCGCTAAAATCATCATCATCCGACAGTTCTTCGCTAAGGGACTTCATCAGGACCACGTTTGCAACCAGAACCAAGCAACTTACTCTTCGAAAGTCGCGCCTTCCAAGTCCCCCTTTCCTTCAACGAATGCTTCCACTTGAGTTGCCAGACTTTTCAGTCTCGAGGCCTGGTCCGACGCTAAGCGATCTTCGGTAGATTCTTCCTCGTTCGAATCGACTTGCATGGCAGTTCCCTGTCGGTTAGAGCTTCCCATGGTCGTCTCCAACATGTTTTCAAAGTCCGCTGCATCGACGTTGAGCCACTGATCACTGTCTTCGTCAACACTCGTCTCCGAGAGCTGCGGCGTTTGTGAAATCGCGGCTGTGACAAGAGAAGCAAACGAAGGCCGGGTAGCATCGCTTGAATACGGGGCTTAGTGGAATCCGAAGATTGCTGAACACCGCCACTCACTCTTCACGTTGAGTTGCCAGAAATGTTGTCGCTGCCTTGTCCTCGAGGGTGTTCCAAAGTTGTGACCCTTCTACCTCGCCTCGGAAATAGTCGACAGACATGAGATTTTGGATATATTTGACGTATTGGAGATTTCTCCTCAGTGCATCCTTTTTGGCTTGGACCTACGATCGTGTTAAATTCGGAGGAGTTGCGCACTTTTGGGAGGCGCTTACAGAGGACTGGAGGGCATCTGAACTATTGCTAGGGGGATCTATTTTACCCTTGCTTTCTTGGAATAACATTTCAAAGCCGACAGCCTGACAATCATCAGACGAGTTGATGTGGTTGGAAGAAAACCGTACAATTTTCATACCAACATCCCGCCATCTCCATTCATCTGAGCCTTCGTTGGCTTTGCACTGCCCAAACACTTTGGGAGGGAAAAACCTTTGACCAAGCAGCTGCGCATACGCCGTCCTCGTCATTTTCACGGTCCTGAGAACATTGGGTTCTGGCGGAAAACGCGACATGCGGTGCGCGGCCTGAGATAAAGTCAGCTTGTGGACTACATACGGTTTGGCTCTTACCCGAAGCTGGATGGCATCCCTAGTATAAAACGTCTCGACGGGTTTTTGGATCAATGACGGATCGGAAGCCAGCGCTCGAGCAATATCCAAGGGGATGTATACTTTCGTCGCGTGAACGTGGCTTCTCGCAGCAGCCGGGTATCTGATTGCAGGAGGTTCAGCGAAGGAATAAAAACAAATGCAGGTTATAACGCACCCATCCGTCCGCCCCCAGACAGCATGTTGAACGTCAGTCGAGGCAAGCGTCTCAATCGTTTCATCGCGAAGAATCTTCAGCGAATCTTCGATGGAGATGAAATCTTCTTGATTCTCGCCCTCATCGTCGCTGTCCGCCCTTCCGGGAAGTTTGCGACGCTGTTGCTTTCTAGACGGTGGGGAGACGTGTGAGAGAGGTATGATATGAAGCTGGGAGCCGAATATCCAGACCTGCCAATCGAATGAATCTTAGGATGGATTTTAAGCAACGAGACGGCGCACCCTGTTCTCGGAATTAGTGGGAGTTACCCATATCGGTAGCGCATCTGCAGCCTCAATAAGCAGAAATTCTCCGTCCGAGTCGAATACGCTGGTTTCGTTGAGTCGATTCAAGTATTTAGCATGGGCACACATACCTGATGGCCATGTCCCATTTTGAGCTGACCTGCTTCAAGAGCCAGACCGCACACCACTCATCGTCAACGCAGTCGCCAACTCGCATTCTTCCCTCGAGAAAGTAACCCTCCGAGTCTGAACGCTGAACAACTTTGAGCTCGAATGCATCGCGATGCCAAAGAAAGTCGGGAAGTAGCAAATCGACCCAGGCGGAGATACACGCTGCAAACGATGTAACAGAGGCTTTGTCGGACAATGAAGGAGGAGGATAGAGAGCGTATTGGAGAGTGTCCTCCGAGATTGCAGGTGGTCGATTGAAGACGTCCATTGCCGAAGTTCGGATCGGTGGATCGTGTAGCCAAACACGGCCCGGCGAAACGCCTTCCTTTCTTGGACCATGTCCACCAGCACCTCATTCAAGAACCGCAACCTGCTGGCGGTCATTGGCGATGAGGTAGCAATGAGTGTCGTGGAAGCACTACTCTGGCTGACCTCCAAAGGACTCGATCACCGGGCTGCTGCTCGCAGGCATCGGCCACATTAACGAGAACCAGAAGAAGAACTTTCTGATCGTGGATTCGAGTGGGTGCACTCTCTGTTCACTCCGGCTGTTCTAAACCGCGCGGAAGAGACTCAGGTCTCAACTATAGAGGCGGCATTCCAGGACTTTACTGAGAGGAAAGACATTGCGATCCTATTAATTAACCAACATGTGTGTGTCCATTTCGGTCGCTACATCCTTCTCACAAAGCGCCGCAGATCGCAGAGAAGATAAGACCGACTGTGGATCGGTACCAACAGGCTTTCCCGGCCCTGCTCGAGATCCCGTCGAAAGATCATCCCTACGGTGAGGTCGTTGCAGCCCCTTTCACCGATTTTTCTCACTTTTGCCACAAGACCCATCCAAAGATTCGGTGCTCAAGCGTGTGCAGAAGCTTTTTGGAGAGTAGCTTGTATTAGACGCGGTTTCGTTTGCAGCATATTGTACTAATAATACATCCCACGATCCACACCAGAATCGCGAGTTTAAATTCACATCGGTTCACGAATTCCAGCGCATGACTGGCTCGTTGTCGCGGACCCCGGCTGCTCGTTCAACAAAGACACGGACAGCGTTTCGTGCTCGTGAGTCTAAAGAGCTTTAGAACGAGCATGGCACAATTCAAGAACGACGCACTGGGTAGTTCGACAATGATATATCGCAAGACAAAGTTCCCTTGATTGTTCTGCCACGCTATGTGAGTTGGGGTGGTTTAGGCAGGGTAGGACATACTTTGACAAAGTTGACGTGGACTTCACCCTCACTAAAGGTTCGCCCTTCAGCCTCGGGATGCGATTCCACGGCCATTCGCGGTCCCCGCAAAGAGGAAAACATGCCCATAAGTCCGCCCCTAGATTCCTCCTTCCGTTCGGCATTCTTCGTTTCCGTTGACCATGCATCCACCTGTGGTGGCGGCGACGGTGCACCACTCAGAAACTTGAATGCATCTTTTGACCGCTCCCAGGCGATTGAAGCCGAGTCCTGTGTCCAGGAGATCAAGTCATCCATTGTGAGAGACAGTGTATCCTGTGTCCAATTGGATAGAGACTCGGAGAAGGAAGCCTTTTTAGGCTGGCTTTGGATGTAGAAATTCAAAAACATATGCTCTCGGCCCGTCGCATCGATGCGTATAGAAGAGGATACATGCCGATTGCGGTGTCGTGGTCTGACAGCCGCCGGTGCGTCGAGGTAGAAACGCGGGGGACCGTCTAGGTACTTGGCCAGCTACGGCACACTTTCGTCAATACCACCTGCGCCTCGAACCATGTTGGGATTACGAACCTTTGAAGAGGCTTTTATGCGTTCGCACGCATCATCGTACAAGACCGAGGGGGAATTTTTCGAGAAGAGTTCCGAGGTCAAGCAATAAATCAAAACAGCCGAGAGGCCCGCCCCGACCAATATGACGCTTAAATTGGTTGTGCGAGCAGTGGTCCGTTTTACTGAGCTGAGTTTTGAGTGGATAACGGGAATGGCGTCAGGCAAATTTACCTTTGCCTGCGGTGCTCAGCTCAGACCACTTTAGTATCTTCTCTCCGGATTGGACGGCTGGCTGACCGAGTCCGAGGCCGAGTTGGAAAGGACCCTTGTCCTGGTGCTTCGGGTTTTGGTCAAGGGACTGAGAAAGAAGAGAGTTTCTGTGGGTCGCATAGTTCCGAACACGAGAGAAGGTTCTTGTCCACAGACGGGCTGAACATGGTCGACAAACGATGGAAAGGGAAGCCAGTGCCATGGCTTGGCCCAAAAGACTCAAAGGTTCTGAAGCTCGTTAGCAAACAAGAGCATCGTATCCCGATCGAGCAACCGTTCTTTTAGTTGTCCCTTACATATCGACGCAGAGGCCTGTCGTCCAGTCTTCTGTTCGTTGGGTAACACGTCTTTCTGCTCGTTCCAGAACCTAACTATGTTTTGTGCACGTCAGGTCCTTCGCCGCCGATGCCCTCCTTTTTGTCCAAGGTTTTCGGACGAAAGAAGGATGATACCAAGACAGATGCTCAGCCCCAGCCTCGTCCTTCCTCCGACGCCTCTTTGCTGGAAGGCAAATTTGAGGCAGTCCCAAAGGTCTCGAGCCCTGCGACGCCCCACTTCGAGGTATCTCCCGATTCCCCCAAGGAAAAGGACAGGGACGCATTTGGTCTGTTCAAGAGCAAATCCAACCGCACACCGACCGAGCAGCCTGCGGCGCACGGCAGGGCTCTGGACTGGCATTTGTCGCTAAACTTGCCGGGACCAAAGGAGGAGTCTACACGTGCCCTCGGTGTCGTGTTCGAGGCGGACCCCGACGCCCAAATTCTATTACCAGAGTCCGTCATTGCTGAGAGGAGGTTGAGCCCGCTGGAGGCATTCCTACTTGTCCAGGCATGCTCTCAGAAGATCAGTGCGCATGGTGCGTCTCGCATGTGTCCGCCTTCCACATGGTGTCTTACGATCTCCCGTAGGATTGGAAACCCTCGGTATCATGGTTCCGCACTGGTATTCCGCGTCTCCCACGGTGCAGCGAAAGCTCATTTCGCTCTTTATCCAATCGCTGGCCCTAAGGAGCCCGATCACCACCCTCTCTCCCACCGCGTCCTCCCCCGTCTCAGCTTTCGAGTCTGAAATCAGCACTACGCGTTCTCCGCACGATGTCGCGGCTGTGTTGAGATGGGGCCTCCGACATCTTCAATTGGACGGTTTGTCTTTCGGTAAGGACGAGCAATGGTATGGCCAATTTCGGGACGCCGAGAAAGCTTCCGAATACCCTGCGAGAGCTTACACCGAAAAACTGGCTCCGCTGCTAGGATCCGCGCACTTTCACCTGCTCACCGCCACCCTTGAAATAATTTCAAGCCTTGCGGCTCACGCAGAAGCAAATAGTATCTCTGGGAGCAAGCTGAGCAAAATGTTTGGGTTGTGGCTATTAGCAACACCCCGCGTAACCGAAGGAGAGGACTGTCTCGGTTTTTATGCCCAGTGGGAGAAGTGGGGTCGCGTCTTAGAACATCTCTTTTTGGCTAGAATCAGGTGCGTGTCTGTGTTAGTTGTCTGCTCTCGCATCTTAATAATTATCCACAGGGATGAGGCGGCTGATCACCGGATGCCCACACGACTTATGGAGCTCGTCAAGCACTATCCGTACGCGAAATCGGCCTCCAGCGACGCAGACCCCGCGTTCTTACCCTCCCCTCGCTTTTCTACCCGGCGATACGACGCTCTCTTCGTTCGTATTGAGACTGAAGTGCCATCAACGGAGTCACTGAGCGCTCTCAAAAACCATCCCCTTCGGCTCATTGCAGACGCCCTCAAGGCATCGACCAAACCGCCATCCACTGCTGATGTAACGCCCAATGGCCACTCGTCTTCCGAGATGGACTTGTGGGAGTCTCTGAAGAAGCACGTCTCGGTGGCGGATGCAGACTCCGAATCATACTCCGGATTAAGCAGCCTCTTTGCCGACGAAACGATTCGTTTCCTTTCTCTCATTCCCACATCTTCCGACGCGGAGACAAAAGCCTCAGAACCCACACCCTTCACGCTCTTTATTCCCGCAAGTAAAGTGGGACGGCGGCGCAGCATGTCCTTGGGCGATCCGGACGTCGCTCTCGCTGCGGTTGCCAATGCCCATGCCAAAGCTGCTTCCGCCTCAACCTCCGACTCCCGTGTGCCAGACACGAACTCCGAGGGTCCCTTTGCACTTGATTGGGGCCAGTTTTCCACTTCTGGATTCTTTGCTGAAACCAGCGGTTCAAAGCTGGCTTCCACTCTTCTGGACAACAAGGACGTAGAAGTCACTATCCCGAGGAAACTGAGCGCGAGGCGTAAACTTCCACCAGCGCTCATCCCTTTGCCGTCTTCCCGGGGCAAAAGTCTTGACCTTCCTCCTCCCCAAGAGCTAGAGAAAGAAATCAAGCAGGGCAAATCAAGGGCTACCAAGTTCGAAATCATACAACTGGATGAAGCCTTCATTGATTTCTGGAGTGACGCGCTTCTCGACCCTATCTCAGGAGACTGGCCTGGTTTTGTCGTTTGCAAAATCAAATCTTCTGTTCCCGCTGTAAATGCGGCGGATAGCAAACGGATTGGATGGCTGATCATCGAGCAACGGTTCGTCACGCCACGGATCCCTGCACAGTCGGTTGTTACAACCCCGGAGAAGGAGGTTCCAGCGGCAAGGCCGCGTCCGACTTCTCCCAAGCCATCCTTCGCTTCGGACTCGAAGAGCACGAAGAAGAAGAGGTTCAGCTTCTTCACCAGCCTTAGTAGCTCGTCCATGTCTTCGACGTCGACTACCAAGACTGACGGAACCAAAGGGAAGAAGAAGGCTGGGAAGGGACCCAAAGTTGGGGAAATGGGTGAAATTCTCAGGGAGGAGGAGGAACCCAATGCATCGGTCAGCGGAAAGAGGGGAGTTTCGTCGGCTGAAGTGGCTGCTGTTGCTACAGGCGCCGTCGCTGCAGGTGCAGCCGCCGCGGTCGCAACGGCTGCCGCGGACACGCCGAAAGCCGAAGAGCCCACTGCTCCGACGCTCGTCGAAGATGCCGTCAACACACAAGTTCCTCCAACTCCTCCGACGGCCGTGGAATCCTCGCCGGTCCCTGATGTGACTCCCAGTCTCGTCGAGGACGTTGCGGACGCACAGGTCGCTCAACCTACCGCCGCCGCCCCGGTTCAACCAGAGGTTCTTGCTCGCGAGCCCGCCCCTCCTCCGGCCCCCGCTGTTGAGGAACCTGTTAGCGCGGCTGAGCCGAAGGCCGACGTGATTGCCCGCGAACCCACTCCCCCTCCCGTGGCTGTGGCAGAAGCCGACCACACTCCCCGTGTCGTTGAGGCGGTGCCGGAGCCTCATATCGATGCTCGCCAACCCGCTCCCTCTCCTGCGGTTGCTGAGCAGGAGCCTGAGGTAATTGCCCGCGAACCCACCCCTACTCCTGATGCTGTCGCAGAATTGGATACCGCTCCCCCAGTCGAGGAGGAGCCTCCAATTGAAGCAGAGCCCGAACCGGAAGTCACGCGCGAAACGACTCTCCCTCCTCTAGTTGCCGAGCCTGAAGCCGCTCCTCTTGTCGCAGAAACTGCACCCTCCGACGTTGCGTCCAGGCCAGAGGTAAGTCTACTTAAATACGCTCGCCCTATTGCGTTGTTGAACAACCTGTCAAGGTTACCCCGGAGCCCGCAGAAATTGCTCGTGAGCCAACTCCTGTTGAGGAGTCACTCGTTGCGGCCGAGCCTGATGTAATTCACCGCGAGCCGACCCCTCCTCCCATCGTGCCAGCCGAACCAGAACCTGCCCAGCCGGAGCCTGAGGTCGAAGAGCCTGTAGTCGAGGCTGCCCCGGCGTCGGAGGTCGAAGAGCCCATTGAAACCGCACCGGAGCCTGTGGAGGAGGCTATCGTCGAGCCGGAGCACGAGCACGAGGGTGTCGTCGAGACTGTGCCGGAGCCTGAGATGGTCACTCGGGAGCCCTCTCCTCCTCCTGCCGTTGAAGACCCTATCGCAGAACCAGCGCCGGAGCCTGTGGTTGACGCCGCGCCAGAGCCGGAAGCCGAAGAATCTATCGTCGAAGCCGAGCCTGAACCGGAGGTTGAAGAGCCTGTGGTTGCGGGGCCTGAGGTTGAAGAGGCCATCGCCGAGGTGGAGCCTGAGTCGGAGGTCGAAGAGCCTGCGGTTGAGACTACTACGGAGGCCGAAGGACCCATCGTCGATCCGGAGGCGGAGGTCGGAGAAGCCACCGTTGAGGCCGAGCTTGAGCCCGAGATTGAAACTGCGCCGGAGCCTGAGGTTGCCGCCCGCGAGCCGTCTCCTCCCCCTGCCCCCGCCGTTGAAGACCCTATCGTCGAGGCCGAGCCTGAGCCCGAGGTTGAAGAGCTCGAGGTCAAGACTCCGCCGGAGCCTGAGGTTGCCGCCCGCGAGCCGTCTCCTCCCCCTGCCCCCGCCGTTGAAGACCCTATCGTCGAGGCCGAGCCTGAGCCCGAGGTTGAAGAGCTCGAGGTTGAGACTCCGCCGGAGCCTGAGGTTGCCGCCCGCGAGCCGTCTCCTCCCCCTGCCCCCGCCGTTGAAGACCCTATCGTCGAGGCCGAGCCTGAGCCCGAGGTTGAAGAGCTCGAGGTTGAGACTCCGCCGGAGCCTGAGGTTGCCGCCCGCGAGCCGTCTCCTCCCCCTGCCCCCGCCGTTGAAGACCCTATCGTCGAGGCCGAGCCTGAGCCCGAGGTTGAAGAGCTCGAGGTTGAGACTCCGCCGGAGCCTGAAGTTGCCGCCCGCGAGCCGTCTCCTCCCCCTGCCCCCGCCATTGAAGATCCCATCGTCGAGCCGGAGCCGGAGCCTGTGATTGAGCCGGAGCCGGAGCCTGAGGTCGAAGAGGCCGTCGCCGAGGCGGAGCCTGAGCTGGAGGTTGAAGAGCCTGTGGCTGAGACTGCGCCAGAGCTGGAGCCAGAGGTCGAAGAACCCATTGTCGAAACGGCGCCAGAGCCTCAAGTCGATGACACCATCGTCGAGGCGGAGCCTGAGCCTGCGGGTGAAGAGCCCCTGGTCGAAACGGCGCCGGAGCCAGAGGTTGAAGAGTCCATCGTCGAAGCGGACCGCGAGCCGCAAGTTGAAGAGCCTGTGGTTGAGACTGCGCCGGAGGTCGAAGAGGCAATCGTCGAGCCGGTTCAAGAGCCTGTGATCGAGACTGCGCCCGAGCCGGCGGTCGAAGAGGCCGTCGTCGAAGCGACGCCTGAGCCGGCGGCCGAAGCGCCCATCGTCGAGGCCGAGCCTAAGCCAGAGGTTGAAGAGTCTGTCGTTGAGACTGCACCGGAGCCAGAGGTCGAGCTCCTCGTCGAGGCGGAGCCTGAGCCCGCGGTTGAGACTGCGCCCGAGGTCGAAGAGCCCATCGTCGAGGCGGAGCCAATTGAAAAGACTGCGCCGGAGCCTGAAGTCGAGGACCCCATTGTCGAAATGGCGCCAGAGCCCGCGATCGTCGCGCGCGAACCCTCTCCTCCCCCCGCTCCCGCCACTGGAGAACATGTTGTCGAGGAGGAGGAGGAGGAGGAGGAGGAGGAGGGGGAGGCTGAGGCTGCGCCGGAGGCTCCCGCTCTCGCTAATATCGATCCAGCCGGTACCGGTACAACAGAGGAAGTCTCTGAGCCTGCGCCTGAGTCTGAGGCGGCAGTGAAAGCTCCACGCGAACCCACGCCCCTTCCGGAACGTCAGCCGTCGCCACCTCCTGCTGGGGAGCTAGAAACACGAGCGGTCCGTGTTAATTCCCATCCGCGTTTGGGCCTGTGCTGATTTTTTTCAAGGAACCGGAGGTGATGATTGTCAACGATGAGCCCATCGCGATCTCAAGCGCAAACCCCGTCGCCGAGGAGCGTGAGCCTCTTGCTACGCCCATCGGTGAAGCCGAGTTGGTGCAGATCGCACCAGAAGCACCACTTGATGATGGCCTCCAGTTTGACACTACGGCGGAGGTCATCGGAAGTGGCCATGTTGAGCCGCTCCGAGAGCCAGAGGCGCCCAATGCCGACGCTCTTGTAGACCTGCCCGCGGTGCCCGTCGTAGAGACGCAGCCGGAGCTCGTACGCGGGTCGACGATGGTCTCGCATCCGGAGCTCACACCCAGTCCCGATGCGAATGTTGAAGGCGAAGCAGTGGATGGGATGCTTCCAGGCGGGGAGACGTTGGGCCCCCAAGCCGCGCTGAGCATTGCGGACGAGAAGCCTGATGTGGCTGCCGAGGAGGAGGAGGAGGAGGAGCCCAAGGGCTCAGAGGAGAAGACAGGGGTTCATGCTGAGGAAGACGAGGCCGCGCACGGTTAGCAGGCTCGTTTGCCTATCGCTACCTCGCTGACGATGCGCATAGAAACCAACGGCCACGGTGTCAACGACCACGGTGTCAACGACCACGAGGTGAAGCCGGCCGAGTAATGGCGTAACAAAAACTCGTTGGTTCGTTTGCATGAGCGGCGTCCCAGATACCCTAATGCTTTTCAAACGATTTATACCTATCTCACCGCACATACCTTCAGATCGTCCCTACTCACCCCCCTGCACACTATCTCTAGACTGACTAATTTCTCGTTTCTCGTCTCCGTCCCTATACCTATACCCGGTTACATATTCGAATGGAGGGGGTGCGCTCTATGCGCTTAATGCTCGCAGGGGCCGCAAACGATACTTCGCTACGTATTCATACTTACATACCTACCACGGAACTGCTATGTCTTTCACTGCACATTCATTAACATGCATTCATATCCTCGATGTGCCACAAACGAAGTGACATCTCTCAAGCTGAGGTGGTGGAGCGTATACGCCAAAATTCCGATCTGAACTGACGCAACTACTTTCGAGTCTACGAAGTCTCAAAAGCGTCGAGACGGGCTACAGTGCTTCTTTTGAGCTGCAGCAACTCGTGTGAGTGGAATTCGGAAACGAACAACAGAACTCACCGCAGGGCTAGGACCATTGCCAGCAAAATAGTACAGCAAGAGCTCGATGGCGACCCAGTTATTCTGGACGGTGCCGAGGTCTCGGAAGATGAGGTGCCGCGGCTGACCTTGGATCGGTGCAGGGACATAGACGTCAAGCGGGGCGTGCTTTGCGAGGGGGCTATTGGGGAAAAGGGTCTTAACGGCGCGCATCGGGGCGGCAACGGCCTGTGCCTCGTCCGCCGTAAGAGTGCCGCGCTTTTGGCCCTCTGCAACACGGCCCTGGAGGGCGCGCATGAATGCGTCGCGGAGGTGGGTGTAGGATGTGCTGCGAGTGGGCACGATTCGGAGGAGACAGGCCGAGTTACGGACAATGTGCTCGATTTTGTCGTCGGGGGACATGGCAGGGGTGATTCTGAGAGCAGGGGAAGCGAGGTCGGCGTAGAAGGCGATGGAGTACACCTTGATGCCCAGGAACGAGACCGTGCGCACCCCGAGGCCCACAAGCTCCATTGGCCCCGTCTTGAACTGGCTCGGCACCCGTACCGTGCGCGGGAACTCGATTCCCGTGTCCGCGTCCACCACCGTGTCCGAGTCGAGGTGGATGCGCGGCAGCAGCGCAAACAGCCCCAGCCCTGCCAGCCCCAGCCGTCGTGATCGTAAAAGTGCAATAGAGGTTGACATACTAGTACGTGGTGGTTGCGTGGTGGTAAGGAAAGAACCGAGTCTGGACTCATCCAACCCCGGAAATAAAACGAAAATACGAATACAGTCCTCGAGGACATTATTCAGACAGTATCCCGTATTGTTTCTGATTTCTAGCTGCGACGGCCGTCGCGCGTTCGCGCGTCCGCGCTCCGAATCATTGTCAAAGAATCCGCCGTCTGCGTACGCGATCACGTGCTGCACTCGGTCAAAGCGTATTTTCGAGTACGGGTGTAGTCAAAAATTCCCATGCCCAGAAGGGGTCAGGACATGATCCATGACTACTTCACTCGTTGCAAACGGATCCGAAGTATGTATGGCGTCGTCTCGGAGGAAACAGGAACTTTCACCAGACGGCGGGTTTAGACCCGTTGGGGAGACTGTCGCCGTGAATAAGGCTGACTTGCAACCGTTCTGGATCTCAATCTATGTTCGCAGGCGATATGAGGGCAAACCAATTATGCATGTTTGGAAGTAGAAGCTTGACTCTCAACGCACCTCCGGGGCATATCAACTCTCATCTCTGGTTTTTCGGAACCTAGCGAACGGCCACTGCCATCTTCACGATTGAGCCGACACTATTACCGGTTAATTTCTGCGGATGAACTATCATCGTCGCGGTGGTTTTCATGGTTCGCCATGGGAGTCCCCCGGAAAGTTCTCCAGTCCAGATAGATAAAAGTCGCAATGCGCCGACTCGGCGAAGTTGCGCTCTCGGTTGCACTGTACCGCTCGCCCTCCACCCCTCTTTGGGGACTTGCCAGATGCGCTTGCACGTCGTTGAGCCAGCCAGCGAGCGAACAAGCGATGGGATCACTGCCGCTCGCGGCCGGCCGGCTGGTCGGCTAATATCGTTCCAACACGTGCTAGTGCATCCCCTCTTACGCGTCGTCCGCGCGTCCCTCGAATAATTTTAAAAACTGAGGAGGACCAGGAGGTTGATCGCAACTCCAGCATGTCCCTTTCAACCACCTCGCCCGCAGACACGCCGAGCATGGATGTAGATGATCCCGAAGGCGACAACGATTCCACTGCCTTCCAGACATACCTCGATGCCGCACCGTACACCTGCGAGTCTCCCCAGGAGATGCTCGCGAAGCTCGAGCAGATCATCGTCAAAATGCACGTATGCATAACGGCCAAGAACTGGCTCCTGCTCTCCACCTGGGATGGTGTTCTCGAAAGGTCTGCCATTTCTGTTCATAACATATTCTACTCGGTTCCCGACCCAAATCGCAGCTGGATGCTCATGCGCTACCCCATCTCCAAACACATCCGAGCAAAGCTAGTGCGCCTCTACTACGAGCTCATCTTACTTCCGGGTGTCGAGGCCCGCACCTGCCGCAACTGGATTCATATGTTCAACCGCGTGCTCGCCAATAAGCCTGGTTCCCGTCGCAAACTCGACACCACGGACCTCCAGCTACCGTGGCAGCCTCTTTGGCGCATCGTCAAGAAGGAGCTATGGCCTTCAGGTCGTAAACGTAGTGATCTTGGGTAAGCGGTGCACTGCGATACTTTCAGTTTCTTAATTTTCCCCAGCGGTCGGAATATGATCAATTTGCTGCTGTTCACAGCGGAACGCGCCAAACCGTATTTTCCTGCGAGCGAAATCCCCGACATGCTCGCGGCTTTCTTGCCTCTGGTCACACGAACGGTCGGTTTCAACTAATTCTTCTTCTCACCTCCTTGCTAAGTATATACAGACGATGGTTGGGATGTTTCCGGTCTTCGTCTCGTTCTTACCACCGACGCACATCCATCTGTACCTCCCCACTCTCCTTGTCTTTTCCAAAGCATTCAATTCCACTATCATCGATGAGCGTATCCTTGAGCTCGCGGGCGAATTGTCCGAGGAACACGTTTCTGGTGCGGCTGGACCTGCGGGAGAAGAAGGCGGCGCAAAGTGGAAGGACATTGGGATCTGGTCCGAGGCGGACTGGAATTTTCTTGTTGGCAAGGGCTTGACCTCCATGGGTTCGTTTATTTTCACGATCTTACCAATTGTTCATGATTGCTTTTAGATGTCCCTGTTGGCTCGAATAGAGTGCGTTCAACCCATTTGCTTTGCAATCTATCTCACCGTCGTGCAGAATGCTTCCACAACCTCCTCCCACGCCGACAACCAACAAAAGTGGGCTCTCAGGATCAAGAAGACGATCAGTCGGCAACGTTGGTTACTTCTACTGCTTCTTGTTCGGTCTAATAACCTTGTCCCCTAGAATCCCTTGCGAAGATGCTAGTGTATTCAATGGCGGTTGACGGGCCGGCCCGCACTAGCACAACGACACTGCACAATGCAAACGAGAAACTCGCGCAGCCCATTGGGTTCGTCGCGGGCTCGAAAGCTCTAGACACGCTCGACCGTCTGATCACCAGCACTGAGTCGTTCTTCCATCCGTCGAACTCGGGCCCGTACACTATTTCGGTAGGATTCAAAAGATGCTTGTTTTATTTGTGTTAATCTTTTATCTAGCTAACCTCTTTCCTGCAATATCTGGCAGCATTCTTCTGCCAGCGTGTATGCGAGGAGGAACAAGCGTCCTGCCGTACGCCCGTCGTAAGCGGGACTTCGTGCCCTTCAAATCTCTTGCTGATTGCTTATGCAGGCGCAACGTCTAACGCCTGCCATCCGGCGTGCATTTGTTACAATTCTGCGCACGCCAGCGCTTCTCGCGATGTTTTCAAAGGACCCCGTCTCTATGGGCTGTGCCCAGTCCACCCTTCGCGCGTTAGCAATGCTTGATCCCAGTCTGATCATGCCCGAGCTGCTCGAGCGTGCTTACAGTGGCCTCGAGGTTGTGAACGAGACACACCGCACGACTGCGGTGCTAACGATGTTGAATGCGATCTCGCGCACGCTCGTTTCAGAGAAGTTGTGGTTTGGTGGCCAGAAGCACCTCGTGCCGCTACTGGAGCTGTCTATCCCTGGGATCGATCTGAACGACCCAGTGAAGACTAGTTGCGCGACGACATTCATCGTCGCCGCGATCCAGCATGTGCGAATCGGGGACTTGTCGCAACATGTGTCGGGGCTGCCTGAGGAGATGATGGAGGTGGACGCCACGGACCCAGATGCGACCCCGTTCCCGACCGGTACTGAGCTGGGGGCCACACCGGTGCTCAGTCGAGACGAAGAGCGCACGCTTGTGCGCGACAGCACCGCGAGCTTTGCAGACTGGGTGACGTCACTATTCCGGCGTGTGCTCGCGCTGTACGAGAATCTGCCTGAGGAAGGAGGCCGCAACAACAAGACGGGCGGCAAACAGGAGGAAAATACGCTTACCGCCATCAAGGCCATGGTCGATATCGTATGTTTGCACCTCTCAGACCATCTCTTCGACCTTGTGCTCCGCCTCGTGTACGAATACGGTACGACGAACGCCAAGTCGAATGCAGTTCGGGCTTTTGGGCAATTGGTCGGGTGTCTAGCTCGTGTGCGACCGGAGCAGACACTCGCAAAGTTCCTTCCTTTCTGCATTGCGCAGGTGGAAGAAGAGCTGAAGCATGGAGCGTCTAGTGTGCGTACCACATCCCAGAACGCTGCCGTACCTTCAGATACGACGTTGCATTGGAGTGAGTGGCAACCACTTGTTGGCCGTCTCCACCAAGTTGATTTTTTTTTTGCTCAGATATGGCGATCCTACGCGGATGTTTGGGCTACGGCGGGGTGGCGGTTCTAAAGCACAAGGATCAGGTCCTCGGACTTTTATCCCTGCTTGTCGAAAAGACCAAGGGCGAACGTGGCTATAGTGGGACAGGGGTATGTTTGGCCGTGCTACATTTTTGATTTGATCTCATATCATTTGTCTTCAGCGTCTGCTTTCTCGTCTCTTGCACAATCTTGCTGGCGTGTACCCAATCAATAGTCGGTTCGTCAATGCGAACGAGTGGCAAGACCCTGGTGTGTTTCGACTTTTTATTATCACTTCCAACTAATTTTTTCTTCCCTCAGCATTTGAGAAGGACCACAATGCTCAATGGGGCCGCTTCTATGAAGCGAAAGATGTGGTCGTCGAATGGCATGGTATGTTGCGTTTTGGTTCGAACCCTCTGTCCCTCATTCCCTCCCCATCAGTGCCGTCTGAACCCGAGATTGCTTTCGTCATGGACATCTTGGATCGCATTGGGAAGCCGGCACTAGACAAGGTTGAGCAGCTTTTGGAGACGACCACGAAATGGGACAATGCCGACCGCAACGATTTTTGTCGCTACTTGCACGCATGCCGATCAATCTGGTCAGGGCTGCCCACCATTTACCAAGAGCAGCCGAAGGACGTTGCCGAGCCATTAGTCCGGGAGGACGTCGAGATCGCAGAACTCATCGTGTCTCATCTCGACGTTCGGGCAGGATTCACCTTGACCGACCCCGCAGATCCTCGGTATCAGAACGTGGTCACACATAGACTGCGCTTCGGCGACGTTCTGCAGCGTGCGGCGTCTGCATTGCGACAAAACACTGGTGGCGAGGACCATATTGACGCGATGATGAGCGTTGCTCGGTCCATAGATGTGTATCTGCTGAGTTATGCCATGACCCGTGGCGCAATAGATGTGTTGCACAAGAATTATACGCAGGCGCGGGAGTAAGTCCTCTTTTGGCTCTTGTTTTCTTGGTTCTCTGACTATTTACCGTCTAGCACAAATCGGATTTGGTCTCAGCAGAAGGATAACTCGAGATTGGTGTTCATCAAGCGTGCGCAAGTATTCCACTGCAACCGTCTCTATATGCATGGGCTCTACCGCAAACGGTCGGCCCTCGACGACAAACTCATCAAAGAGCTGGTCGAATTGTCGCTTTCGCCTTACACCAGAATCCGGAAGTGAGTCGCATGCATCCCCTGCCGTGTTGAGTTGAACCTAACGTGACTACCTGCAGACAAGCTCAAGGGATTTTCCACAACGTGACTGGAGTAAGTGGTCCTCGGATGTACAACCGATTTACGTTAAACTGGCATTACCAGTACTACCTGCGATCTACTCGATATGCCCTACCAACCCTGCTTGGCGCGCTGAGCAAGGGCACCGATCCGGATCGCATGAAGGGCGCCTTGTACGTTCTGGCGAACAAAGGAATCAGTGCGGCGGTTCTCTTTACTTCATTTCTTTCGCAAGACTGAGCCAGTCTGTAGTGGCGTACGCGCTTGCTGGTGCGCGCTTCCGGACCGGTGATCCGATAACCTTGATGGAACCTGTTTTGCAGATTTAGTGTACCAAGAGCAATTGTATTTGGCATTGCTGGAGTGCCAGCACGAAGAGAAGGTCGGAAGCATTTCTTTTTCTCTTCTTCTCTGACTTCCTTGATCTTTGTAGCCATCCATCCAAAAACTGGCTAGTTCGGTGGCCTCTGACTGCGCCTCGCACCTCCGCGAAGAATCGGGGCATACAGAGGCATACTCACTTGAAGTCGAACGCCTGGAGGATGCTTTAGCATCTTTAGAAACAGAGTTGCCTTCTCCAGTAATCGACCAGAGGCTTTTAAATGAAGCTGCGGTCAAGTCACTTGTTCGTACATCGCGGCGCAGCGAAGCGTATACCGCAATGGTACAAGCATCTTGTTGCTTCACATTGGAGCCCGTTAAAATTGCGTTCTTAGGTGACGTCGATCCTTGAAGTCGCAACGCGGCCGAAGACGCATGTATGTCTCATGGCCGAGTTCCAACGAATATTCCTGATGCCTGGCTTTACAAGTGGAGATATGTACAAATGGCAGCGCGTTTTCTATCTGCTCTCCTTCGCCGCGATGTTGCTCCACCTCCGGCAGTCGCCGAGTTTTTCCTTGAACACTCGATCAGCCCACAACCTACGATCCGAGGTTCTGCAAAACTGTAAGTGGCGTTGGAAAGATTCTTCTGCGGAGTCGCTCAACACTTTTCACCGACTTAGCGCGATCATAAAGCTGACCTCCCACATCAAAATGAGGACATATGCCAAATCCGCCGAGCAGCTGTGGTTGGATGAATATAGCCATCCTCTAGAGAAAGTTGTTCATGTCACCGACCCCTCGACTTTCTTGAAAAGCTTCGAGGATCCTGTGGATGCTACGGAGCAGTGAGTCGTCACGCCGTCTCCGGAGATTTCATGATCCTGAGCGTTGCGGCTAGCGGTGCTTATGTGGATAAAATTGATACGGGGTTCCTTCTATGGTCACCATCCGTCAAGGGCTACGCCCCTGTTCCTGCCAATACCCCTGCAGTGTCGTGGGAGGAACCGTCGCAACCCAGTCTCCGAGCGCTCCGTGAATCGATGCAGAAAGACAATTATTTCCAGAAACTCGCTGGGCTCTGGAGTCAAGAGTCTGGCAAGAGTGGTGGAAGTATCGACTTGAGAGGGGATAACGTCGCTTTTATCAAAACTCTTGGTCCGTTTCCCGTTTTCGTCGACCACCAATACTGATGGCAGTCATGATCCTCAGCTAAGATGTTCGAGCACGACGTCCTCGATGTTATCTTGGAGACCATCGATCCCTTGGTATCGGATTCTGATAAATTCAAACAACGTGCTGGAGGTGTGTTGAGTTTGCTTCTTCGTTAGTCTCCTCTCACCGAAGCTTTGCAGCCGAATTTTTGGCCGGTCTTTGGCGAGGTGAGCATCCGTGACGCATACATTCAGGAACTTGAGATAACGTAATTGCAGGATCCAAACACTGGCCCAAGCGGTTGTGGCAGAAGCTATGGACATGGAGCATCTCTCGTTTGAACTCGGTATTCCCGCAGATCAAGCCTGATACCTTCCCGATCTGGCAGAGCACGGTTTCTGTAGGCTCAAGCGTGATTTGGTTTCCTTACTCTGGTTCACCTAGTTATTTCAGACTCAACTCCAGGACCGAGACCCGCGGCGCAGTCAACCACTGATCGAATGGATTCTCGCCCTCCCATTGGATTTCACTGGGGACTCCGCCTTTGCTAGTAAGCAAAATAAGTAATTCGACGGTCTTTTTCTTAAGTCAATCACAGTGAGTAAATCGCTGTTCATGTTCGGACTTTTGGCGGATGCACTCGGGGTTCGTTTCCGACCAAGAGCGGACAAGTCCATCAGTCTGCTGTTCGATAATGCCAACAACGGCTACAATGAGGTCCGCACGCATCAAGGCAGCTGGATTCTCGCCGCTTACGGCGACCCAGATCCGAGCGCATGTATCCGCATACCTTCATATAATCATTAGAGACCAATGGGCGCCGACTTACCCATCAATGGAGGCGCTGCTTTCGGCATGCGACAACTCTGCGGATCCATTGAGTCTGCGGTCCGTTCCTTACTGTGTTTTTCGGCTTTTTTTGATTTATCGATTCTGAACTTGCAGTGTTGCGAAATACAACGGACGGGTCAATGAAATTATGAGCCAACTGCCAAAGCTGAAAGAGGAGCGTCTTCCGCCTCCTCGCGTGAGCCAATCAGAATACGATAAAATTGGATTGACTCGTAAGTTCCTTTGTGTTATTTACGACTAGCTCATTTCATGATCTTGCCAGTACTCCAATGGATTTGGATTTCTGCGTACAGCTCAAATGCGTCCCTAATTTTCCCTTACGCTGTTCCCATGATGTTCGTGCGCTTTGCTCAGCACCGTTTGTTGATCTAACTGGACTTTTAGGCCGGAAATCCTGCGGATGTCTGAGCTCAATGATAGTTCCGATTTGCAAGTGTATAGCTCGGCCGTGCTTTACGTGCTCTCCGCGGTTGCCGTCCCAGATGTGTACGTGCAAGATATTCTTGAGAACTTTGTCAGCGCCATCAAATCGTCGACCGCAAGTCGAATTTCCTTTTTAGGATACTTCCGGTTTTTTCACCTCCACTTTTTTCCAGTCATGGCGGATACGACTACATGCACTTCCGGCGCTGGTGGTGTTTTTCTACCGTAACCTGCTGTCGATATCGGCAGAGGGTGTGAGCGAGGTGATGGATGTCCTGCTGGACTGCCTCGCAGATGAAAACGTCGAAGTACGGCAAATGGCGTCAAAGGTGCTCTCTGGCGTTGTTCGGTGCTCGCAACGGCAGAGCATCGTCCCCTTGAAGGTACAGTACATACATACGCCGTTTAGGCTTGCGTTTCATTAAATGGCTGATGATTCCATTCCATTCCATTCGCAGAACCGGTTCCTCGCCTTGGCGCGCTCGATCACGCTACCTGGGCGGCGGGACCCCGCATACGCCGAGTCGTTGCGGTCACTGCACTCTGCGATTCTGGGACTGTGCGCCCTCATCGAGAGCTTCCCGTACTCTGTCGAGCCGTGGATGCCCGCGCTCACTGAAGGTACGCGTTTCATCGAACCACCTGAGAACGCCGCTGACGGTATTCTTTGCAGTGCTGGCGGCGCACGCAACCGATCCCCCTCCTATCTCCACTACGATTAGGAATACCGCGTCCGAGTTCAAAAAGGTGAGAAGCCAGCGCTTCCAGAACGCCGGGAGCCCCCTGACTGACCTGTTTCTTTTTTGCGCAGACTCATCAAGTACGTATGGTTCCATTCCCTCTGTTGATGGTCGCTGACTCTAACTGATAGGACACCTGGCACAAGGACCAGCTGCTCTTTGACGAAGACCAGTTGCAGAGTCTTTCGACGATGCTGGTTGGGACGTCTTATTGTACGTTGCTCGACAAAAGAAAAAATGGAGTTTTCTGACAGCCATTCCACAGATGCATGAATGTAATTTGATGTTGCGCTGTACAATAGACACAAAGGAATTTTCTTTACGTTATTTCAAGGACGACGGAGGACCTCCGAGTCGCAATCGATGAGTGCAAGACATGTCAACGCCGAGAACCGCGGTTTTTTCACGTTTGCCGGTGGGTGTGAATGTGAAGGGGAAAAGGACAGATGTCACTGATTGGAAAGGTGCCGATGAGCAGCTGGATCTCTGTAGGATCGACCCAGATTGGATTTGGAGTGGTCAGAGGATGCGGCAGATGGGGTAGGAGGCGGCCTGAAAGGTAAAGGAACGATAGGCGTCTAGCGGTTCGAATTGGCGGGCAAAGGGAATGTAGGGGAATTTTGAGTTGCACCGAGGGCCCAGAACGTTGAATATGTCGGGGTGGAAGCGGGCTTCCTTGTGCATCTCCGATGCTCGGGTTTAATTTGGATAAGAGCCATTTTGACGGTGGGAAAAGGCTGCAGGGCGTTGGGGCTGGTGGTCCCGAGGCAGAGAGCATGGAGGCGGCGCTGCGACAAGTGGCTATACTGTCGCGATGTAATGATGAGTCGGAGAACACGAGGCATCGATGCACTGATCCGCGAATAATAATTAAAGACAGCCCGTTGGCGACGCTGGGAGCTCGTCGTACAGATCCTCGGACACCGCCACACACGTGAGCCGAACCCGCGCAACCAAGCTCGAAGTTGAACACAAAAGTGTTAGACAGTGTTGCAAAAAGTGTATGCAACTCTGGATACAAGAGCTACAGATGGTAGATAGAACTGCATGCTGGACACTGGCGCAGAGACTAGAGTAAGATCTGATTAGTTTATTGGCGGGCAAACACGTTGTGATCAGAGTTGTTTTTCCTTGCGTTCGCCTCAAGCCCGGCTTCCATTCTTACTTCTTAACCTCACCCTCCACGCCCCGTTCTCCCCCCAGCCTCTCCCCCCCAGAGCTCGGGTCCTCACGACTCCTCACGCCTTATACTCCTGCTATCTATCATCTACTTGATTATTCAACTCATCTCATCGTCTTTATTCCTCGGCATTGGAAGGGACAGCCAGTTAATTATCACCCAAGTCCTCTTCGCTTCTCCCTCCTCGTCACCCGTACTGACCCCATTTCTGCTGTCTGTTCAGTTTAAATGCATGAAGCATTAACGACATCACCAGCGGCGACCAACACAGTCACCCTCACGAACGGCCATTCAGACACGCGCTCTTGGCCACAGACCCACGACCACGACGCCGGAGATTCCCTAGAGGTACGCACGCCTCGTGTTTCCCGTCTGCTCCCTTATGAACAAATCCCCCCGCAGAATTGGCATCTCAACGAAGCACCCGCTAATTTCCAGCAAGTTCGCCGACCCCCGTCAGCCGGCCTCCAAAAGTTGTCGTCCCAATCCACCATGTCCTCGATTGAACCCTCCAACTCCGACGCCGCCGGTGGCCCCGGTCGCTGGCGCTTCAACAACAGCGGCCAGCTCGTCCACTCCGAGGCAGAGTCCGCCGAGTGGGACCTCGCAGACGAGATCGTCCGCCTCAAGATTGGCGAAGTCGCTCCTGATGCTGCAGAGGATATTCCGCTTCGGACTCCACCAAAGTCAAAGCTCGCCTCGGCGCAGCTCACCGAAACGAGTCCCCTCGACACCGCATCTATTCCGAGCGTCAATTCTTCTCCACTTGCCTCCGACCATATCGGCGCTTCTCATTCGCGTGGTTCGTCCACCGACACCACCGTGTCCAGCTCACAGGACTCTGTTGCGAGCAACACGATGGTGGCGCAGGCGCCTGTCAGAGTAGACGACGTCAAGGAGCGCCCGCACTCGTTTAGTGGCGCCCTTTCGACCGCAGACCTGAGGCGTTTGCAGCAAGTGGACAACCCAGCGGATGCCCAGGAAGCTCCTTCCCAGCAGCAGCAGTGGGCCTCGATCAACCAGTTCCGCGACGGCGCCGCACCCGAACAGCCAGCGTACCCTTCGCTGGCTGGCCACGGCGCCGCGGTCCATCGCCCGCAACAAGCTCCTCAGCCTCAACTGTACGACTACCGAACGGGGGCGCCACAGAACGCCCCCAATCGTGATGACCTTCAGATAGACTATAATATCCAGCAAAGAAATTTCAACCCTCTGCCGCAGGGATCGAATGTCGCTGCCCCGCCAGCCTTCATCCCGGGACGGCCGAATAATGCTGTGCCAGGGATGCCTTACCGCCAGCCCCCGCCTCGCGGATTCCCCCCGCAGGGACTTTTGCCAAGCCCCACTGCTCTGGGATACCCCGGCGCGCATGCGCAGCATCTTTCGCTCGGCAACTCCCAGCAGTTGTATGAGATGATGCTACCTGGGCATGAAAACCACCATTCTGCCGTCTCCCGCGTCCAGCAGCAGCACAACGGATTCCGGGGCGCTCACCACCACTCGACCTCGGATCCTTCTGCACTGAGAGACGCGGCGACGCTGGCACTGCTGAACAGCAACATGCAGGCGTTCGCTAACAACATGTTCCCCCAGGGGATGGCACCACCGCCGAACGCGATGCCAATGTACCCCAACCAGTTCTATGCAGCCCAAGAGGCGTACGGACGGCCTGATGTTGCGACCGCGCAGGCGATGGCCGCACGGCTGCAGGCGCAGTACACAGGCCCGTACGCGGGCGTAATGCCGCAGGGGATGGGCATGACGGACGGGAGCCTGAGCCCAGGTAGCACCAACGGGCAGGGGCCGAGCGCAAACAACCGAAAATTAGGTCTGTACAAGACGGAATTGTGCCGGAGTTGGGAGGAGAAGGGGACGTGTCGGTACGCGGGCAAGTGTCAGTTTGCCCATGGCGAAGAGGAGCTTCGCAACGTCTCGCGCCATCCCAAGGTTCGTCGCTGTTTACCGCCGCACCAGATCTCGTAAACTAACTGTCCTTATGACACCTCAGTACAAGACCGAGATCTGCAGGGTGAGGATTTCATCCATGTTCCCCGTTTCTGTTTTCTTATATTTATCTCTCAGACTTTCTGGGTGTCGGGCTCGTGCCCGTACGGCAAAAGGTGCTGTTTCATACACACCGAGCTTCCGCCCAATGGCGCAGCGGGTGAAGGTATTCCTCCGCCGCCGCGATCGAACGCGGGAGACGGCCGGGCCCGCTCGCTGAGCACAAACAGCGATCCGAATGAAGGATCGGTTTCTCTGCTCGCGCGAATTGCGAAACGGGAGCCCACTAACAGCAATGCCCCGACACCCACAGAGGTATCAAGCCCAAGCAGCGGCTTCCAGTTCACGCGCCCACCCACGGGGTCACTGCGGGTGGACACGTCTGTCGAAGGCGCCTCCCTGAAGCAAAATAAATCAGCGTACCCTTCTTTTGCCAGCAACGGCGTGCTCATCCACGCGCCTGACCGTGTAGCGGCGAAGTCGCCCGCTCCGGTCACGGCAGGGCCTGATCTTGGGCGCCACAACAACTCGCGCCTGGAGATTGTGGGATACAACCAGGTGAGATTCGTTACGAACATCATGAAGGCCGTTTACTGACTAAGTCCGCAGCGGACCACAAAGGCCCCGACACCCTCCAACTCGAACGTGAGGCATTCGTTCAATGGCTCGGAGGGCGACGTCAATTTTAGCCCGTCGCCCCCCGCGTCTGGACATTCTCCGTTCAATCTGCCTTCGGGGGACAGCACATCCAGCGCCGGTCGTACAAATGGACATGTCAGAGCAGGGAGTGCTGGGAACTGGGGTAGCTTCTCCCGCAGCAGCCATCTCACCGGCGGGTATGGGCAATCCAGTCCGTCCAACGAAGCTGCGGCCAGCTCACCGTGGTCCACGACGGAGTTGGCGGTGGGCTCGTCGAGGTTGCACGAGAAAGCGTGGGCTTAAAAGCACAAAATCGGGCGGCAGCAGCAGGAAGACCTGCGCGTTTTCCCTTGCTCTTTTTTCTACTTCTTTTTGAACGGTCTTCTTGAATGTGACTGCCGCCCCGGTCGGACAATGTCTATCACTCCCACCGTTGTTTACCGCTTTCCTTCCTTCTTTTTTTCTTTCGTCCCCCGTTCGCCAGGATCTCCTCGCTTCTTCCCCGTCCGTACCTGCTTGCTTTTGAGTACCCTCGTCCCACAGCCTCTCACTCCCATCCTGCTCCACATTTATCTCTCGCTCTCTCTCACTCTTGATCAATCCCTCGGGCTACTTTATCTCTCCCTCTGTTTGCATGCATCATCGTCGTCCAACAGCACACATGTTTTTATTTCTCAATCAATGTCGTCTTGTCGTCCCTATTTTATCCGTCTAGTAAAATTGTCTAAACTAGGGCTACATCCGAGTCGCATAATACAAAAATCGGCAGTATTCCAAGCAAAAAAAAAGGTGGGTATTTCAAATGACTCCAAGTTTCCCCAGCTCCCTACGGAACGCCGCCATCCGACAGTGCGCATACCCAACGTAGTCGAATTCAGGTTCTTCGACCCCGCCTTCCAGGTCTTCTCGTGCCTGGACGAGACCCCAGATCGCCCACATTGCGTGAGAGGCGGGGCTCCATGCCCTAACCTGTTTTTCGAGGTCCGGGATTAATCCCATGAGCTCGAACTTGTTCAGGGGCTGTGAGTCTGGGGTGACGGTCGAAAACTCGAGGTACGCAAGATAAAAGTTTATGCGTTCTTCCTTTGTGGGGTACCGCGAATGATGGAGAATGTGCGGGGTGTCAGAGTGATAGTTCGCGGTCCACTCGTGGAAGTGGTTCGCAATATCAAAGGAGGCAGGGTTCGGCGAGGCGTATTCGAAGTCGACTACGATCAGCTTGGGAAAGAGTTCGGTCAGCGGTTGTATGGATGCAGTCGCGCGACGGGGTATACCTGTCGATGCTCCGGTAGGTTATCGTTCCTCGTGTTCAAAAGCAGCAAATTGCCGTATTGAGTGTCGTTGTGGGCATACACCCGGCGGCTTCCTCGCTGAACGTCGTCCACGGAAGCCAGCCATTGCATGTACACGTCCCACTGTTGCTTGAAGCCGTCGAGATCAAATTCTGCCCGCAGTGTTTCCGACACGGTTGGAAGAGCAAGAACCTCTCGAGCGGGGTGAATCCAAGACCTGACATTCTTCTTCACGCCAATCTCCCACCCTTTGCCTTCGCCGCGGTTGTCTGGTGACGTATCTTCGACGGCTTCAATGTCTACAGAATGGAGCTCCGCCATACGGGCCCCGATCCAGCGACTGATCTTGGGATCTCGTAGGTCCGCAGCTGTCAGTGTTGTGGAGTCGAAATATTCTTCGACCCTCCCGTTCTCGAAGGTCCCGTAAACACGGGGCCCGATATGATATTGGGAGGAAAGAACATGCAGTGTGTGCAGTTCACGAGGCCGAGAGATGAGGGAACCGGATGACGGGCCGTATATTCTGAGAAGGACGGTGCGCGGCTCCTGTAGGGACGACGAGACGAAGAACACGGCGTTGGTCAGAGAGCCAGACACCTTGTAGATCCGTATGTCTTGTGGTGCGATCTCGGGGCCGAGCCAAGTTGGCACCTTGAGAGATCGCAGACACTGCAGTAATCTCTCCGCGAAAGAAGCATGCTTATAGTGCCTGGAGAAAAAGAATATTATTATTTAGCACAAACGAACGATCTTCAATCAGCGACCAAACCAGACCATGGTCAAATCCAGTCTGCTTTTTCTGTCAGCTTCGCCGGGGGGCCCAGCTTAACTACACAGTGCATGGGGGGGAAAAAGCCTCACCTGGCCTCTAATAGGAGCTCCGCATGACGCAGACCCTGTTCAGTTACGACTTCGACCTCGCCCTCGGCGAAAAGGATGGACGATGAGGAGTTTGCGGACGCAGCCACGAGAATGTCAGTGACGCTCTGCGGCTGCGAGGGCCGCTGGGCGGGGATAACTGGAGAATTCATGGATGAGGGGAGATGGCAAGAGGGATCAGACGCCAAGTCGTGTGCTTACCCCACTGGTCTGTGCGCGATCGTTCGACAATCCCGATGAGCCCAGCCCTGGTCCCCCATAACCTTATTCAATGCTTATCGTCTATTAGGCGCACTTACGGGGACTTTATTCTTATGGAGACTTTACTCGGAGACAGGATGTGCAGGGTTTGTCCCTTTTGTAAAATACCCAATCGGACCGCCTTTTCCGTTTGCCTGCATCTGCTTTGACCAGCTCCGCAAACTCCGCAAACATTCCAGCCGCTGAATTCTGGCCCAGTTCAAAGATTTGTGGGCGATTGTTGACCGTTCCTTGTCAGGTAATGCCCCTTTGAAACACTCCTCGCGCCCCGCCGGCCGCCAGCGCGCTTATACTGTCTCCGATTTTCCCTGACCGCGTTCTGGCTCGGTCTCTATCTCCGGACTATTCCTATTGAAGATCTTGGTGCGGCAGCGCGGGACTAACACCGAAATTGGCGGATTTTAGGGATTGTGTTGAACCGCACTATAACGGCATTTATGTCGCGTTTTTGCAAGCGGCTTGATTCCAGTTTATCACCAGTGTCACCGGGCATATATTATATATGTTTCACATACAGTACAGTAGAAGCATTATCTATGTCAGTCGTCAAGTGCTCTCTCGGAAGGAGAATATGCGGTATTGCCGCAGTCGGGCGTGCTTGTACGTGAATTATATCCGAACTTTGTTCAGCTTATTGTTGCCTAATTATGAGTTCATACCAGATCTGAACTCGCTGGTTTTTCGTCTGATGCTGTGTCTTTGACGTTGGCCGGCGGGCGCAGCAGCGTGAGTGATAGCAGTGTTGAGAGGCCGAGACACGGAGCACATACTGTCCAAATCGTCTTTCGTCTTGTTAGCTGACATATACCACCGAAGGGGATTTCCTCACCTGTATTGATGTTGCCAGAATATGCAGTACGTCCGACTTGAGTTCGTCTGGCTGAAGGCTCCCGAGTCGAGTAAAATCGATGGTCGACCCGCCGTTCACTAAGAGAGACGGAGGGATTCGGGCGTAGGCACGAGCATCAAACACAGCACCAGCAATGGCCTATTGAGGGACTCAGAGAGAGCGAGAAGCCTCGATCGAATGGACCCACCAATCCCACCGTGGCACCGGTAAATCGGACCAGAAAAAAAGCGCTCGTGCCGGCCGCCAGATCCCGCTTGTTCAAGGAGCTTGTGAACACCTGGTATGGCGCATGGAATAGCATCCCCAAGCCTATCCCGGAGATGAGAGGAAATAACTCTGCGGTGATCGTAGATCTCTCGTCAAGTAAGTTCAGTAAGCCTGGTCGGATAAGATAGAAGAAGATTAAGCAACGTGATCGGTGGGAACGGGGGCGAAGACGGAAAATCGCACCGAAACCTAAAGTCGAGATCAGGAGACCTGTTGTCACAACGTAATTGGGTCCACTGAGATTGTTCGTTCGTTGGTGCCAATAGCTCATGAACCAGGCAGCCGGAATAGAGGCAAGCGATGATCCCAGGGAATAGGGTAATAATTTAAAGCCAGCTTGTAACGGAGTTGAGCCATTGGCGGCCTGAGAAAGCGATACCATTAGAATCCAGTTTCCGGGAATTTGTCAGACACGCACCTGGTAAAACAAGGCGAGATAGAAGGTTCCAGCATTGAAAGCCACATTATGGAAAAAGGTAATGATGAGCACGACGACTGGACATAAGATGTTGGGCTGTGATTCCTTTATCGGGCCGAAGGAACACTAACTGGTTCTTCGATCACAGAAGGTGGCCGCAGGAAACAAGCAATCTCGTTTGGTTTTTGTTTCGTATACGCCGCCGCACACCAGAACCACGAGCCCGAGGCATATGAGCAATAGGGTCACCGGTGCAGTCCCTGTTGCGCGAAGTTAGAGCATCAGCGGGCACGTAGCGGAATTCTTACACCCGGTTTGAGAAGCAATGCTGAATCCTACGACAATAAAGCTGCTTCCTGCCATGAACAAGCATCTGTGCTTTTCGTAAGTCGCGAAGAATACGAGGCGGAAGACCCCTCACAGTCCCCAAAAATCGAAGGTCCGTATGAACAAGCGCCAGGACGCATTCGACGCCTTGCCAAGTTGCACATGGCGGAGGGAAGCAAAGAGTACAACGAACGCCACAAGACAAACGGGAAGGTTGAGATAGACTGACTAGGAGTTAGTAAAGAAACTGGAGTTTACGCCCTGCGACGTACATCCATATCGCCAACTTAGTTTACTGGATGCGTTGCTGCCTGGGTACTTTTGATGCAATGTATAGGTTCGTAGAAACGTGGGAACGTACCACTGAATAATCCACCAAGGAGAGGCCCCGCAATTGCTGAACAACTCCACGTTATGCTTAGAGCTTGAGACCACTTTGCACGATTTCGTACTTCCACAATCTCGGCCATAATGACCCATACAGATCCTACAATACCCCCAGCACCTATCCCGGCGATGGCGCGAGCAGCAAGGAGCCTGAGAAGATCAGGATAGAATTACCAAAGTCGAATAAATCAAACTCACATGTTGATATCCTGGGCACTCAAGAATGAGCGAAAATAGCAAATATATATATATATATATATCAAGAACCTGACCTTGGCCGCACCGCAAAGCAGTGATCCCAACGCGAAAACGAGCATGCTGCAGTAGAGCACCAACTGAAGTCCTGATTATTTACGGTGCGGAATCCGAATCAGGTTGAAATGACTTGCCTTCCTTCCCACTAGGTCCGAAATACGTCCGTACAAAGGCTGAAACGCGGTCTGCGTCAGCATGTACGCGATACCAACCCAGCTATACTCGTTCTGAGTCATATCCAGCTGGCTTGCTATCGTAGGAAGACTTGTCGAAACTATCGTCTGCAAATGGTTAGCCGAAGCAGTGTGGATACACAGTTGGGCTTACAGCATCTGTCGTCGCCAGGAATAGAGCCAAAGCCGCACTGTTAAAAAATGAGAATATGTAGCGCACGATAGAAACAGCAAGCGAACCCTACATGCGCCGCGAGAAGGCGGGAGGTGGATAGCTGCGCGCAAGACCGAGGAAAGTCTTCGAGAGTGGCGGACGAGGCAGTCTCTAGGGTTAATATCGACGAACTGGTGGGGGATTGCGGAGCAGGTGATGCGCTACGAGGGTCCAAACTCTCAACAGGAAGAGCCACTTTGGGTTCGTTCAACGTCACGAATGATGAGCTCGATGATTCGGTGTCGCGCTTAGCCATGGTTCCAATGATTTGTGCGACGGAGACAGAGAGAAGAGGAACCAGGATTCGCTCGACTCAAGGCGGAACGCGTTGACGAGGATATAGTTTGGACGGTCCAGGAGTCTATCCGCCGAGGTAGCGAGAGCCTGAAGCGACGGGTTCAAAGACACCATTTTATACTAGAAGAGCGTATTCTGTAAAGGGCAAAGGCCTTTCTTTCATGATCAGCGTAATTGCCGGATAATAAAAAGTGAAAGCCGAGCCATTGGATCTCATAGAGTCTTCATGATGGTGAGATTAGCGGGATCCCTTTGCGGGTGCCCAAATAGGCCCTCTTTGACGCCTGGCTCGGATTTGGCGAAGTGAACCCAGAAGTTCGACCTAAAGTTAGGCGACAAGCCTCGTTGTGTGACCGACCCAAATCGGAAATCGAAAATCGGATCTGCGATTCTGCACCCTGCATTGACATTCGCGCCGGCTGCAGGCAATCGAAGACTATGCCAAATGGCGGCGAAGACAGGGTCGAGTGGGTGCTCATGGGCGGATGTCCGGGTTACGGGCGGCGATGTACGTAAATTCAATGCTCAGCTGGATTTCTTTCCGCTTGTGTTGGAACGAATATATGTGCAGGTGGATCACGCACTGGGCCCACTGGATGAGCTGAGTAGGCGTTCGAAATATCACGGGTCTCTCTAGATTAATTAATTCTAAGCCGTCGCTCTCCGTTGTTTCTTCTCACTTCCCTTGTTCTTCTCCTTCTCCTCAGTATCTAAGGTTTCGGCTGGGAAAGTATCAGTCACAATTGAACGTTAGCAGGCCAATGGACATGCCAAAGAGGAAAAAATAAATCATATCCCAGTGAACCTTCGCAGATGTTGCCATGCGCGATTCATCCAACCCTCGTTCGAAGCGGACGAGGGGCGAGTGAAAGAGAGCGTACCCTTATCATCAGCTGTAGATGGTTCGTCCGAGGTGGTCGATCTTCGACCCTCAATATCATCCGCATACATTTCAAGAAGCTCTCGTTGTCGGTTCGTCAGAGACCTATGCAGTTGCATTTTAGCTGGACCCCGTAAGAAACCACAAGATCCCTACCTCGGAAGTTGAACGGAAAACGCCACAAATAGATCCCCGCCGTCTCCTCCATTAGCGGATGGTACACCCCGACCCTTGAGGACCATCTCCTCGTCTTGCTGAGTTCCACTGGGAACACGCACGTCGACGTCGCCGTCTAGTGTCGGTACTCGCACTTTGCCGCCAAGAAGCGCCACATGCATGGGGATTCGAGTTTTGTGATACAAATTGTTTCCCTGCCGAGAGAAATCCTTGGAGGGGGTGACATTTATTCTCACCAATAAATCGCCGGCGCTTCCTTTGCCGGATATCGGAGCGTCTCCTTGTTTGGGCACCCGTAGCGTCATTCCGTCCTCTACGCCTATAGAGAAAAGACTCAGCGGAACACCTCAACAGCATGGGGTAAACCCGCCTGGAATTATGTCAACCTGAACTGTGGTCTTGGTACGCACTTTGCCCACGCCTCCGCAATGAGTGCACTCTCCAGTGCGAGGAACTGTGCTTCCAGTCCCAGAGCACGTGTTGCATGTACTAGCCATTTGGAAACCACTGTCTATCACAAACGTCCGCGTTCCGGTACCCTTGCATGTCGGGCAAGCCGAACGTTTAGCCCCTGGTTTCAGGCCGCTGCCAGAACAAGGAGGGCAATCGACGACGGGAGTGGTGTTGACTTTCCGTGAAGTGCCTTTGCAAGCCTCAAGGAAAGTGATTCGGATGGACACTTCAAGGTCTCCTCCTCGGACCGCTTGAGAGAACCCAGAGCGACCGCCAGACATCCCCTGAAAGAGCTGGCTGAATAGATCAGAGTCTTTTCCGAACGGAGAGTTGCCGCCGAAGCCGTGGAAACCAGGAAAGCCGCCGCCGCCGCCTCCACCAAAGCCGGAAAACGCGTTGGGGTCGAAACCTTGTTCTTGAGAGGTGGCGCCGTACTGATCATACATTTGGCGCTTCTTCTCGTCTTTTAAGATCTAGCAAGAATTCGCGTAAGTCTGAGTCTGAGTCCAGGATATATAATGAAGGGCTAACATCGTATGCACTTTGAATCTCGACAAATTTATCCTGCGCGCCCTTGTCGGTGCTAGTGTCTGGATGATATTTGCGGGCAAGCTGAAAGCACGTAAGTACCGAGTACTGAGCAAGCCTTCGTGTGTGCTGACCTGGAAATATACTTTTTTTATCTGTGCCGGCGTTGCGTCCCGTTCAACACCAAGGACCTGATACGGGTCCTTCTGCGCTCGGAGGGGAGCGGAGGCATGTATCGCGCGCTGGTACAGGTTAGCATGCTCCCATGGTTATTGGGAAATACAAACTTTTTGACCGACGCCGTGGGCCGGAATCCGGGATACTTTGTTATGAAGGCATTGGGGACGGTGTAGAGAGAAGGAGCGCGCGCTCTGAGCTCCCTGGATGCCGGAGCAGGAGTAGAATGCAAGGAACGACGAAAAACCCTTGGAAGACAGACGCTGGTGCATGAACGCTGTAAAAGCCGCTTACTGACAGCTTAAATTTTGAGTGTTGGGGGTGTTTGGCAAAGGCATGCCCACGTGAGCGTCCCCGCCGAATTTGACGGTTGACCGGGTCATTGTGTTACGAATGTACTCGACGGTTCTCCAAGTAACTATACTACTCCTCGACGTCTTTTCTTGCCTGCCACCAAGCCTTGCCGTATGACACCAGAATCTCTTCACCTTTCTTGATCGTTCTGGAGCTTTCTATCACTATTCCCAATTCGCCCAATGGCCTCCTGATGTCCACAAAAATTGCATTGGGCTTGTCCTGTCCCGGGATACCGCGGTAATCGTTCACGAACCTTCCCTGGCATGCACGCATGAGCCCTTTGCGATCCTTTTCCGCAACGCCATGAGCCGTACCTCGTTACCCATTTTACTCGCGTCAATACCCACATTCAAGTTGCGATAGAGCGACAAGTCGTAGTCGGATTCGGGCCTTTCGTCGCAGTGAATTTCACCTGAAATCGAGCATGAGTTGTTGGAGTAGCACCGATCAAATTCCTGCTCTGACCAATGTAGTCAACAATTTGAGTTTTAGCTTGGATTTTCCTGAATGAACGACGCAGCTTCAACTTGCTTGTCGCGAAACGAACAGCGGTTTTCATTTAGCCACACCTAGCTGCATATAATCCCAATTGGCCACAAGCCGGATGGGAAGGTTCAGAGATTCGCCGAATTACAACCAAATTTCCGGTCGCTCCAGTCGGCGCTGCTTCTGAAGCAGCATCTCCTCGAGTAAGGAAGACCCGAGTGGATTGAGATACCGAAGAATGGTAGGAGCACGTAGAAATGTAACGGATATCCGACGGCCAACCTTTCAAAGGACCTTTGGGCGGCATTGAGACGGCACGTGGTCCCTTTGCGCTTTAACGCTGAGCTCAAGTCTGTTGCGTCTTGTCGTGCCGAGACGTCTATACTCTGCTAGTACTCGCATGGGCCGATCAGCAACGCCCTCTGTTTCTCGTGTGTATGCCGATGTTAACGCGAAACTAGGCCCGTCATGGCACGAGTATGGTCAGTCGCCATCCACGTTTTGCCCGTCTGGCTCGTAACTCTGGGGCCGTAGACAATCTGCAGGTCCAATGGGGCTCTCAGGACCACTACGAGATTGTTCGGAAGGTTGGACGGGGAAAGTATAGCGAGGTAAAACGATTAGCTACCGCATCCATCGTCGTAACACGCGGACAATAGGTTTTCGAAGGTGTCAACATCGTCACCGAGGAGAAATGTATTATCAAGGTGTTAAAGCCCGTAAAGAAGAAAAAGATAAAGCGCGAAATCAAAATACTTCAAAACCTCGCCGGCGGCCCTAACGTCGTCGCGCTATTGGATGTTGTTCGCGATCCTGCGTCCAAGATTCCGAGTTTGATAACCGAGTATGTCCACAACGTGGAGTTCAAAGTGCTCTATCCTCGTTTCACGGACCTGGATGTCCGGTACTACATGTTCGAACTGCTCAAAGTGCGTGGGGCCGTTTATGCAAACCTTGCTTTCTCTCATCTTGTCATACCAGGCCCTGGACTATTGCCATTCCAAGGGAATCATGCACAGAGACGTCAAGCCCCATAATGTCATGATAGACCACGAGCACCGTAAAGTATGCAAGACTTGCGGGCGTTAACCTTTAGCTCACATTTCTCCGTTTCCAGTTGCGGTTGATCGATTGGGGACTGGCCGAATTCTACCATCCTAAAACCGAATACAACGTCCGCGTGGCCTCCCGATACTTCAAAGGGCCAGAGTTGCTTGTCGATTTTCAGGAATACGACTATAGTTTGGATATGTGGAGTTACGGATGCATGTTTGCATCCATGGTATGAAACCCTCGTGTTCAAATCCTCCGTTGGCGCCTTCATCTTTTGTTAGATCTTTAGGAAAGAACCCTTCTTCCATGGCCATGACAATTACGACCAGCTAGTCAAAATAACCAAGGTTCTGGGCACTGACGAGCTGTATTTGTATATCGACAAATACAACATCCGCCTGGACCCCCAATACGATGAGCTCCTCGGGAGGTAACGCATGTGCTCCTCACCGTCGCCACATCTGGAACTCACTGTCACCAAGATATCCTAGGAAGCCGTGGACACGTTTCATAACATCGGAGAACCAACGGTACATATCGAATGAGGCGATTGACCTGTTGGACAAACTATTGCGGTACGACCACCAAGAACGCCTCACGGCCAAGGAGGCTCAGGGCCAGCCCTACTTCGGTGTGTGTCCATCCTGTTGTCTCCTTATCTGATCGTGACGACTTTACTTAGATCCTGTCCGGAACGCTGCTAAGGAAGAGGGAGAAAGCGACTCATCCGGCTGATCTCTCGAGCCTGTGTTCTGTACATCCGCTCCCTGCTTTCCTGCTGTCTGTACGTTCCATGTACATACTCATAGATAACGCTGTCTTTTTCATCACTCGAGGCTCATCGGAGGTCGCCGAAATTGATAGTGACAGGTGGCGGTGTCCTTCTCTTGAACCTCTGCGACTCCGAGACGAGTCCTCATTCGACCCAACTCCGCCCAGGACCAGAACCATACAACTATTTTTTCACGTGCTGTAAGGGTGATATCCGCTGACCAGATTGCGCGTTGTCGTGCAGCAGCGTGAGGTAGTGGATCACGGCTCTGCCGAAGTTCTCTGATGTTTTCCCTCCTTTGCCATGCGTATCGTCGTCCACATGTTATCGCATTCCAGGTCTGCAGTAAGTTACTATCTCTCGTGCTAGCGTGGCCGAGAAGGCTGCAATTGTTGACGCATGGCCGGAAAATCCAACGATTGGCAAAGCCTTTTATACCGCGGGTGGTTCGTTGAATCCGTTGAGCCCAACCCCCTCTGCACCATGGCACTACGACTCCTCTTCCCTGCGGTATTGTTCCTCCAGACCTGGGCGTTCGATAACTCTCGGTTTGACAACGTACATGGCGCATTTCATCCCCGTGTTGATGTACTAATTTCCTTTTCTCGCTCCTCAGACTGCGGTGTAAGCCCTTGGAGCAGAGACCACTCACCGTACCCGTTTGACATCACTGCGTAATGTAGATATTGGGGTCAAAACTCGATTGGTGCAGTTGCGGGAACCAGCCCAGCGAACTACCAGAAGACTTTGTCATTTTACTGCAACGTCAGTGATGCGCAAAATCTGATAGTTATGCTCTGACGACTGGCAAAATACAGGACAATGCCGTCGACGTATTTCCCATTGCCTTTGTGAACGTTTTCGGCACGGGAGGGGCCCCTTCCATGAACCTAGCAAACGCAAGTAATTTCAGAACCCAGGAAGCGTGCACTAAACCACCGAATTTAGACTTGCAACCCGACGGACAACAAAACGTGAGTTGTGACGCTCGACTTCATAGTTAATCTCTAACGACGCGTTCAGGTTCCCTGGCACTGCGCTTCCGGACTGCTCCGCGTTGGCCTCTTCAATCACAACGTGCCAGGGGAAAGGAAAGTTGGTCACTCTGTCTTTGGGGGGACAGTCAGGGTCAGGCTCTGTCGGTTTCACTTCCGACGACCAAGGGACAGCCTTCGCGCAAACAATCTGGAACATGTTCTTGGGTTAGGATGCCGCGGTTATTTCCTAATTGTCCCCATTGAACGCTGTTACAGGTGGTACTTCATCTACTCGTCCCTTTGGAACCGCCGTTTTGGATGGGTCAGTACCCTTTATTGTTTATTGAATTGTTATCGCTGAAGACAATCGTCTTCCAGTGTTGACCTTGAGTTCGTCCTGTTTATTGACATGGGCGTTGTTCTTACGTCTGGTGATCCAGCATCGAGGGGGGCAACAGTGTTGGCTATGTGGCGTTTGTGAACAAGATTCGCTCTTTGGCCAGCGGCGCTAGCAAGCGGTACGACTTACTTTCCGACCATGAATTCCTGTTTCCTCACTGGCATGCAGCTACTACGTCACGGCCGCTCCCCAGTGTGTCTACCCCGATTCCGCTCTCGGCAGTGTCCTCAACGCAGCAAATTTCGATGCGATCTATGGTTTGCTTCCTGCCGATTTTATGTTATCCCTTCTCACGTTCAATAACAAGTCCAATTCTACAACAACCCTTGCTCGTGCGTAGCCCGCGAGGCATCTAGCAGAAATCCATTGTTCTGATACATATTGACAGTCTACCCAATTTCGCCTCCGTTTCCGTACGTGTTCGGACTGCCAATTTCTCGGTTCGGTTCGTTCTAATTGTAGTCCCAAGAACTGGAACTTCGGTATCTGGTGTGGCTATTATCTTCTTTTTGGTGGTATGTGGTTTCAATGCCGCCATACAGGGATCAGTGGGCGCGGACACTCAGTCCCAACCCGAATGTGAAGGTGTACATCGGTGCTCCCGCCAGCTCGACGGCGGCTGGTTCCGGGTAAGTGTTCGTCCCTGAATAGCTTCGTCGTGCCTACATCCTACCCCAAGGTATGTAGACATAAGCACGCTCAGTAGCATCGCAGTCAAGATGCGCAAAAGGTCTGTCATTTTTCTTCTTGTTCTCGTATTGGTTTTTAACCTCATTCCAAGCTTCCCATCTTTCGGAGGAGTGATGCTGTGGGACGAAGTGGGTGACGCCATGATTCTTATCGGTATCTTGCTCATTTACGAGCTCCGCAGTCCCAAGCCTACGGTGAATTCCTTCCAATAATCGTCCAAATGTTTTCTGAGACGGCCACTAAGCAAACAACCGTTTTGATCTCGCGATCAAAAACGCGCTTGTGGCAGCTGGAGGCACAGGGTTCACGTTCCCAGCTTGTTCTGCCCCAGCCTTTTCTTCGACAGGAACCTACACTGGCGGCTCCCAGGTGTCGTATCAAGGGTACGTCTGTTACTGGTATTTACACAAGACGCATACTCATTCCAAGCAGGTACATATGGCAGGTGCGTAGCTGACTCCCGACGACACCGGGCTCACAACCGGATTCGCAGGCCAAGTGGTTCGCTTCATCGGCCCCTGCTCTCAATCCTAGCGGGGACTGGAGTGCAAGTAAGTTGCCGCCGTGGTTCCTTCGAATGTGTAGGCTAATGTAATCCAGTCAGTGCATGTGCTGGTGCCTCGACGGGCACTGGCGGCACTGGCACCTCCACCTCCACCAGTGCGCCGTCGGGTCCTACGGGCACCGGCTGTTCGGGTGTAGCGGCGTGGGTCAGCACGAGCATTTATACAGCTGGTCAACAAGCTGTTTACAAGTGAGCGTTACGACCCGCGTCGAGGATCAAAGCTGATTTTCTTTTGAAAGCAATCACATCTGGACCGCCCAATGGTACGTGTTGGAGCAGTCATTCGGAATTATCTCACAATCGTGTTTACCCAGGTGGACACAGGGTGATACTCCTGGCGGTCGGTACATCTATTCCCATGTTTTGCGTTTACTGATCAGTATTTAGCAGGTTCGGCTGGTGTGTGGGTCGACCACGGTGCATGCGCGGCGAAACGGGCCGACACCCTACTGCCACGCAAGATATCGCGCGTTTTCCGCCAGTGATTCGTGTCTTTATGCAATCTTTTATGGATCGATGATGGGTAGACGGTTGTGGTAGGTACATGCAACTAATGATTACGAATGTGTTACGATTTGCTGCGAGCCTTGCGGTGTCGTTTCCGTGTAGCTGTCGGCATCGAGTCTTCACTAACTTGGTTTCGAGGAAGCGCCGATGAGGATATGCCAGATGAGCTAGAGTTTAGAACAAGGGGTCGCTTCCGCCGAAAACCAGAGCCGCTCGGTGAACTAGATGGTATCGGCATGACACTCGTGAAGGCCAGAGTTTCGATGGGTGGAACCGAACTGCGCCTTTCGATGGGTGGGCGTCGAGGTGCAGCAGCCACCCTAGAGGGTGGCGGAGGTCCAGGATCGTAGTCGGGATTGTAAGGGGACCATGTCATTCCAGACGGTTCGCAGAGACGGCCGCGTATAGAGTCGAAAGTGTAGCACGTCGAATCTGGACGTTTCTGCATGGCGGAAAGCATTGGAATCAGTCTTATGTACAAGGCGTGCCCGGCGTGGCCATCATTGCTGGCGTCTGCACAAGCGTTAGACGAGAAATTGGTGGCAGGTTTTTCACACATTCTCGTTGCTCTGGGTCCAGATAGTTTTCCCAGTTACTTCGTGTGACCTTGCCTTTCGATAAAAGGCGGTCTTCATAGGTCGCTATCAAACGGGCGAGGCCTATGGGATCCCTGCATCTTGTAAGCCAGACCAATGGGAGAACAACGCCCACAACACTAACTTGTATCTTCCTTTCCACCGAATATTGTCCACTGATCTTGCAAGTAAAGAAAGGTCCACGCAGTTGCGTACATCCACAGAACAGTCATTATACAGTTTCTTTGCATCTCCTTCAGGGGACGTCAAGATTTGTTTAGGTCGGGGCTGAGGTTACGGACCTTGAATTCCGACACCCGCTTTGACGACATTTGAATCCTCAAGAACCGTCCGTAGTTGTTGCGGAAAACCTAGCAGAACTTCAGGGAGGTATGGGCCTGATAATTTCGGAACGAAATGTACGTTTCATGTGGCATATATGGAGAAGAAGGATGGTCTCGCTGTTGGCGAGTTGTACGAGTGCGACCTGCACTAACGATTCGCGGGGATCAATATGGATGAAGAAACAACGACGCACAGGATTCTCTCGCTGCCCTTTAATAAAATTAGGCTTCCATTCAATATCGATTCCACAGGGTCCTCTAAACTCGAGAAGCTCTGCGTCGGCCTGAGGATTCGGTTAACGGCGCAAGTCAGACTGTAGTAAATGAGATGCCGAACCTGATCTGGGTCGGTTATGTATACTTGTCTTGTCTTCCCGTTCTTCCAAGAGTATGGCGCCGACGGGGGGACGACGGAGGGTGTAGTGTGGATGCTTGAGGCGACTACAGGGACAGAGATGGGCAGAGGACTGAACACAACAGGCGTAGACATTGCAAGATTCGAAAAGGATTGCAGGCTAAGAGTGGAAAAGAAATAGCTCCATACACTGATCCTCCGAGAATCCGAACCCTTCCTGCGGGATAGCAATGAGTGGAGGCGTCGAGACAGATTGCGCTCGTGTGCTGACTAAGCTTTGGCCAACTGATGTTGGCGTTTTACGCCCGTTGGCATCCGATTTTTTTTCGTTTTCCTTAAATTTGATCTCGCGGATTTGGCTATAGTATGCTCCACCAGAGCGACGACTGGGAGCTATCCCTTGCCTCCGGGTGCGTGTATCGGAACGATGGCCTCCTGCACCTTTTCGATGCGCTCTTGGCGTACTGCATTACTACTCTTGAACATGTCAATGCACTGTGTGGCTCGACGGTTGAGCCCGACGCGTCCTGACGCGGTCGCGTCGCTCATTCGGTGCTGAGCCATTGATTACTAATGCTATACGCGCGGACGTGACTGTGGATACGTAAATGATCGCCGACATTCCGTTGTTTGTTTCCTTGATTATCATTCCGCTGTCCGTGTCTCGGCTCCTGACTCTCCGATGGCGACTAGGAATAGCTTGGAACAAGGCTTGGTCTCTTGGCTGCACAGCTAGGATTGCAGCTAGGCCTTGGATTTTCTTGGGTCCATGCAAGTCCCATGCAAGTCCCATGGCTCTGCAACAGGTCCGAGTGACCTTGTCGTTCCTGTATTATTCCGAAGGCTCCCAGGATCTAAACCTCTCCATCTCGTTACCTCCTCATCCTCTTGCTTCAGCTATCCGCGGTAGAACTGTCTCTACGGGGTTTTTTTTCACCCCTTTCCCCCTCTCCGTGTGTCTCCGCGTGTCGGTTTTTCTTGGGAGGCAAGAATACACTTTGGAGAGAATCTCTTGGCGGCGTGATGTTCACGACATAGTGAGTTATTTAAATCCGAGGTGCCAGACCTGCTCTTTTCTCGCCCCAAATCTCTCGCCTCAAATCATGCCCCATCTCAATTCCCAGCATTACAATGACGCCTGCTCGTATCACCCGAAGTACGACGCAGACCCATCACTAGGCCATGTCGTCTCTTCTGCGTCCTCTGTCCTTGATCAGGTGCGTGCTCGTTGTGTGTCTTTCTGCGACAGAATCGTAGACGCTGACCTTTCCATCCCAGCCACCCCCACCAAGTCTGCGCGATATCCTTGGGGCCTACAAGGCCAACGGGGACGGGGACCGTGACATGCTGCTTGCCATGCTCAATGCAAAGACTGCTGAGGACCAGGTTTGCGCAGTTGCCACCTGCCGCACCACAGTTATGCTTACCCATCTATAGCGTCTTGCGTCTATTGCGGCGCTGCATCGCACCATGCTCGAAGTTTATCAATCGCCGCCAGTGCACCTCAACGGCAGCCATCATTACCCAACACCCAAATTTACTCACTCGCCTCCACTACGCGAAACGAGGCCTGTGCGAAATGTTTACGCAGTATCTTCAGGCAGCCGCTCCCCTCCATATACGCGAGCGCCTACGCACCCTATGCGGGCCCCGAGTCCAAAGTCGGAACATCGTCGCAAACGCGCCCGCTCTTCACGCTCACCACCACCCCATTCTTCTCAGCGTCGTGCATCTTCTTTACACGACCCGCATTCTGAACTACCGCCGTCGCCCTATTCGTCCTCGGGCAGCGACTCCGCCGGTCATTCCCCGCGTTCTAGGGGGTCGATGGCCATCGGTTCTCTGCTTTCTTCAAGGCCGAATCGAGAGGGAAATGGGGATGAACCACCGCTTTCTTGACTGGTCGGGGTTATGTGCCCTGAGTCGGTGTATGATCAATTTGTTGCCTGTGTCAATCTTTATCTTGGAACTTCCAAGGCGATCCGACAAAGCGGGAATCTCTTGGCATACTCGCTATTTCGCGACAAGATTTCACAGAGATGCTCCGTCGTGAGAGCAAAGTGGACGAGTTACAACCGTTTTCTCAAAATACACTATGTATATCACTCCCAAAATACGCTTGCCCACAGTTTGCGATTCCGCCAGACGACATCAACGGAGGGCACAACACGCTCGTGTTTTTCACAATAAATTTGCGGTGTATCGGGTCATCACAGCGTCGCTACCAGCAGTACCGGTCTTAGAATAGCTCACATCTGTTTTATTTTAAACTGAGACTCTTCATAAGTTGCCGCTTCGGTAAAACGTCCGGCGCGCTCACGGCCACAGCGGCGCGGTAACGTGATGTTGCATGATGGCCTTGCATCGCACCTTCACGCCGCTCGACGAGTTCGATGCTATTCCGGATCCGTTTGCTGGAAATGACGATATCGATTGGGCTCAAGTCCTGTCCACGCCCGCCAACACCCAGTCTATCCCACCTGGTCAACCGTCGTCTCCTGAATATTTTCCTGATGATCCGGTGGACCAATCCTTTCTCGCTCAACTAGATATGTTGGATGGTACGAATCCTGCCTCTTCATACACAGTGCCACCGTCAACTCTGGCGGTATCTGGTAAGTCTGTTGAATTTTCGCATGCATGTATATTGGTTTACCATCCTATTAGATGGACGTGCTGAGCACCCTCTGCACATCGTACCTTTCCCCGTTTCGCCAACAGTTTTCACGCCGCCGCGTAAACCGCTCCTCTCACTTTCCGGCGCTTAGCATTGACCCTTTGTCTCTATCCCAGGCGTACGCAGCAAGAGATCGAGGGAAGACTCGCAAGAGGGGGTTCTCACACCGTCACGCAAGAGTAACACCGGCTCCGAGTCATCGCCCACAAGTGGCTCCCGAAGGAAGAGGAGAAAGGGTGTCGATACCTCACGACTTATTCTGGCCGGCTTCGAGGAAGAATTAACATGCCCGATGTACGTTCAGATTTCCCTCATGATCATCGACCACAACTAATCCCTTCTTAGCTGCTGCGATATCTTGTGAGTTCGCATTATTTGGGGGGTTTGTGGCATCCATTCATTACTTCGAGTAGTGTTGCCACCCACATGCTCAGCTGTGGACACAGCTTCTGCGGCGACTGCGCCTGGCAGTGGGTAGTCAAGAATGTATGCATTTCTTCCTCGTTTAGTTCACTTCATCTAATGCTCTCTACAGAGAAAGACGGGGTGTCCCATCTGTAGAACGCCGCTGACGAGCAAACCAATGGTACCCAATATATCCATGGACAAGATGGTGGATATGCACATCCAGATGCTGTCCCGGGGTTACACCGGTGATGCTGGCTGGCAAACAGCGGGACCGAAGCTAGCAGAGTTTCTAGGGCGCCAAAAGTGTGTCTTTGAACTGATTTCCACCGCATAAATTAACTGCGGTACAAGGAAATGGAAGAATGGTGCGGCTGAACGAGAGAAATATGTCCTGAGTGCAGTGGTCAAGCCGGTAGCAGTCTGGCTGGTTTCGGACGACGAGGATGAGGACGATGAGGACGAGGATGAATACGAGGACTCGTCGGAGACATGAGCCCCTATATTAGGCAATCTTATGACGTATCTTCTTCTTTGGTTGCAGGGAACGACGAGGCTGGGCGAGGCTGTAACGGCACATCGAAGCATCTCTCTCCTTCCAGCGTAGCCCAGCGTCTTACTCACTCAGCTCGCCGCCATGCGCATCGTCTTCACTCCCGCGCTGGGCGAAACGGTCCATGTTTCCTCTGCAAGGTCACGAAAATCTACAACTCAGTTGCACTTCACTGCAACCATACTGGACTCGACAGACTACGAGCAAGTCGCCTCGGGCCGTGTAAAACTGCAGGTTTGGTCAGATATTGGCCGGAACGGCGAATGGGGCGAAGCGGAATTCAAACCCATCCCAACTCCTCTTGCTCTTAGCGAACACGCATTGTCGCTACTCCCGACCGCCAACCAACCGAATGCGGCGGAGAACAAGCTTGCTGTTGACTTTTCTGTTCCGCCATCCGATGGGCAGCGGTTTCATTTCACCTATAGGATATTGCCAGCGGAACCCAGCGGAGAAATCCAGTGGCTTGGGCACTACGGGCAGAACGGGGTTTTGGTGCTTGGCGCACACGACCCCTTTATCTTAGGCGAAGAGTGGACAAGCGATAGGGAATCATATCGCCGGATCTCGGATGGTCGCGCAGTTCATGATTCGGCGGTGGCAAGGCTCTCTCATCCCTCTGAATATATCGCCTATCCTGTTGCAGAACACAGGTAAGTTCCTTGTCCAAAACCGGCAGATATGTGTCCTGATCTACATTTAGTTTCCTGTATCCCAAGGATTCTTCTCTCATCGTCCTGGTCCCCGATCTTTCTACTGACTCAGTAATCGTGCCCCCTACATTAGTGTTTGGGTCAACGCCATCTGGGTCAATATCTTTGGCTCCCCACGGTAGTATTACCGTGTCAGGAGCCCCTGCCTTGTCTCTCACCGTATGCGAATCGCCGGAGGACACTGAAGTTGCTGTCTCTGGAGTGATAAATCACTGCTCTTCCACTCGGTGTCGAGTTGTGAGTTATGCTCCCGGCGTCCTCGTCCTGGCATCTGCTGAGGATAAATATCCCGTCGAAGTCGCCATAATTCCAACAACGACTTGGAACCCTATAATTCATAGCAGTCTGGCCCTCAGGAGTCTGGCTTCTTTGATCTCGGGGAAATCACCGTTTTTCGTCTCTTCACTCGATCATCGCAACGCTCGGTTTGTCCCATCTGAAATCGGGGAAGAGAGCATCTCTTTCGCCGCAGGGCAACTAGGCGCCCAGTTCATGCTTTCCCCTGCTCGGGCAGTCGCCCATGGCGAAGAGGAATGGCAAGTTGGAGTACTGTCCTCTTCGTTAACGCCATCACTTTCTCCCGAAGGGTTACCGACTCCACCTCCTTCCCCGCGCTCGCGTTCCCTCCCTTTACGGCAACCTCCTTCATCCATCAATCTACGTGCGGCGTCGTTGGGCGCTCAAACACCCCCGGGAAGCTCCTCACAGCTAGTCCTTCATCCCAAGCGTCGTACCGGTGTATTGGCGGTAATAGGACACTTATTTATGGTCCTCCTCACATGGATCACTAGCCTCTTCGGGGGTACGCGCGTCGAAGCACAACCAAAAAGGATCGCCAATGAGCGTACGCCATTGCTACAGGAACCTAGCTATGCCCCGCTGCCTACGACACAAGATGATGCGCACCACGACCCTTCGAACAAAAAATCACACGCTTCCGGCATAACCATCGAAGTTGGGAGCGGTGAGACTACTCTTTTATTCCAACCAGAACACACAAGCACTGTTTTAGACGTTCCGATCCAACTCGGCGGACAACATATCGATTTTGATGTGCAACGACTCAACAACGGGATATTTGTCGTCCATCTCTCCAGCACAACGGGTGGTAGCCTTACAATCGGCTGAGAACGAGTGTTATATATACACGGTCTTCTATTTTATGCCTTTCTGGAACTGTTTGTACATTTGTATCTGAACATTTATCTAAACATGACTCTCAATGTACCCTTCTTCTCGCTCACGACGATCCGTGAGACTGAATCTGGCCGTCACTTGGGCGACGAGATCGTCGAGCATTTCTTGCGGAAGGTCATACTCCGATCCCCGAACTGCAACTGCGTATGCAGCTATGCGCGGTTAGAGCAGGCATAGGTTCCGGATACGAAAGACATACCAACTTCTATCTTCTCGAGAGAGCTGGTGGTGACCGATTGTTTTTTGGACAACTCTCGGACGTGCGGTGTGAACCGCTCAAAGTCTAACGCAGGTATGAACCTCCTGGAAGGCAGCGGACGCAGGCGCTCTTACCCGATTTGCAGCCTCTTACGAATGCACATACTTGGCTTGCCTTGGGCCGCCCTCCGCGGCGAGCAATATTGGATATCGCGAAACGCATCAGCTCTCCCGTGAGGTCGGAGAGGCCAAGAAGATAGTCGGCAAGGGTCAAGGGGAAAAACTGAGCATACGGAGTTCCAGCACCGGCGCGAACGGCCAAAAAAAATATGGGCCACGCACAGGCCCGTCCTTGTCACAAAGTGCGTCTTGGACTTGTTGGTAGGTGATTAGCGAGTCGTGTTCGACGTAGTGGGCGAAACTCAGAGCCTCTATATATTCCTAGGCACACTATGTTGCTTAATGCGACCGCGGGAGGATACGTTCCATGACCTGCCTGTAGTCCAGGCGACACTTGACGTTGGTATCGCCAGAAACGATCGCCTACGAGTTCGGGGCGCATCACAGCAAAGATGGCATTGGCTTCGGACAGCTTTTGACGGCCACTAGACGCAGCACGAAGCGCGAGGGCCCGTTCGTCGGTGGAGTCTTCGAGGACGATACGGTGGAGGAGAAAGATGGCTTTCTTGGAGATGTTGGTTACATCGCGACTGGCCTTGAGAAAATTTTGAACTCTCAGTCGTTGGACCGAGCAGCGGCTGTCACCTTTATAAGACGCTCCCTTCTATCATTGCCGAGATCTATGTCCTCTCTGAATTCTTCGAAACACTTGAGGACGGATTCCTTGGACATCGCAATGGCTAAATTGTAAATTAAAAGAGTTTCGGAACACTGTGTACGGCTGTTTGTCAGCGGCTTTGCTTCTTGCAGTGCTCAGTTCACCGCCCATTGCTGTTCACCCGCCGACCATGAGCTCCTTCGCCCCCAAGACCGGCTGCCCTATGTGCGGAATGGTGTCCAAGTCCATGCATCTTCCCTCCAACTCTCCCCGCTCCCCCTCTTTCCCTGTTGGATCCACTGAGCCCGAGTTGCTATGGCGCGACGAGAACTTCACGGCCTACCGCGAAAAGGCCAACCCAGTCTCTAGTAAAGGCCACATAATTGTAACCTTCAAGTATGTCCGCCATATCTACTCGGTTGCATCCCACTTATTCACTTGCAGCCTTCATGTGCCTTCCATCTACACCCTCGTTCGTGTCCCTGCGTAAATCAACTTCGCCTGTTAACGCATGCCTCCATAGTCCTCTACCGATCTCCCTCTCCTTGTTAATATCAGGAACCTGGCAACCCGGCTCTTGAATGCCATGCTACCGCCCACTTCGCCTGCGTCGACCACGGCATCGACTTCGGCTCCCTTGTACCGCCCGAACCCTCTCTTCCGTATTGGATTCATCACACCGCCATTTTACGATAGCAAGATACCTGTCAAGGACCACCTGCACGCCCATGCATACATTGGCCCTGCGGATTTGATGGGCTGGTTCAGAGCGCTCGGGTTTGGACCTCTTGCATGGTATCCAATTGACGATTTAATTGCAGAAATAAGGTACGTGCGCGCCGTCTTTCATCGCTCGCTCGCTACACGGCGTTCTCCAACAGAGAGTCGGTGACGAACAACCGCATCAAGTCCGGGTACGAGAATAGGGCCCGGGCACCCATAGATATGGTCCCTCAGGCTGGGGCTATTTCTGGGACCGCCGACGGTGTCGAAACCTCAGAGCCTGGGCTCGCCAACCCGGACGCGGATTTGGAAGACGGACAAGGAACGCCGACAGTGCTAACTACTGCGCGATCGGCCACACTTTCCCCCCAGAGCTCGATACCTACCATCCGTGTTTGATTTCCTTGGTCTGTACATCATCTCAATATAATCCTCAGCGTCTGCATTTTTTACTTTAATAGACTTGGGACCTTTACTTAGCGTGCCAAGTTCTGACAGCCGACTCTGATGAAGCGCTTCATGCTGCATTAGCGCTCGTTAAGAGGTCCAGGTATCTGGAGTAGCGGGACAGTATAGTCTAGGCTGAGGTTGTAGTGTACCAGAGCGTCCCGTGAATCGAGTTGCGACTACGATATGATCGACAGAAAGGCCTGAATCGCAATCGCCGCTTCCGTCCTTGTTACCGCATTTAGTGACCTGCTCTCATCTCCTGTATCTCTTTCCCTGCCCTTTGCTTCTTGCTTTCAGCCTCTGAATCACACCCAACTCCAGCGTTCTTCTCGCGGACCTTACTTGCTATCATCCTCATCCGAAGCGCGCTGTAACATCCAATCATGGGCATGAGCTATCGACGCTATCTGGCTGGTGAACGCATCTATGGGTGTTCGAACTGCAAAACCCATCTGGCTACCATCCATTCTATGATCTCCAGGGTGGGTTGGCTACATGACCTGTGAATATAGGTCCAGCTCATTGTCTCCGCCAGGCGTTCAACGGGCAACATGGTCGTGCGTACTTGTTCGACGGAGTGTAAGATTACTTCCATTCTCTTTCCAGCGGGCGGGTTATTTATTTATTTATTCCAGCGTTAACGTCGTGGAGGGCGAGCCCAGTGACCGACCCATGACGACCGGCCAGCACGTTGTCCGCGACATATATTGCTGCAAGTGCGGTACCACCCTGGGTTGGAAATATGTATGTCCTCTCGCGCTACATTGCGTCTTCCTGATATGTTCCTTCCAGGAGAAAGCCTACGAGGCTTCCCAGAAATACAAGGAAGGCAAATATATCCTCGAGCGCAATCTGCTCGTGGATGTGCAGTAGGCTTGGTGGCCGGTGGATGATCCCACCATCGCACAGAACACCCCGTGAACACACCCCCGGCAGGCCGTTTAACCGTATTAGACTCCCCATGGGCGCGAATTCCCCGCCTCCCTCCGGCGCCACGTGGAATCGGGCAGGCAGGCAGTAGGTCTGTGGACACGGTCGACGTTGCTGACCTCCGCAGGCCATCGTCCGGCTATGTATGCTATGTGTATATGTATCTTCGCGCAGTTCACCTACCGTTTTTCCCTACAAACCTCATTCGTCCGGCGATTTCCACCTCACCCTCCGAGCCCACTAATATCTCCACGATACTTACCGATTGTAGTATCACCTGTCTGCTTCTGCCTTGAATACATTTGCAGTAATGATCCCGTGGAGCGCTCGAGTAGGAAGTACGATCGCGAGTAACGGAAGGTAGTCACCGGGCTGGTTAAATAAGCACGCTTTCTTGTCCCGGACTATCATGCACACCCTAGCCTCCGGTAGGACTGCTGTTCGTCGCATACCGAAGCAACGAACAACGGAGAGCTTGGCCCACGGAGTCCAGGCGTCAAGAGTCAAGACTAAAGATGGGCCCGCCAGTAACTGGGGTAAAATTCGCTCCGCAAGCCGACCAACGGAGTTCTGGCTTGTTCTGGCAAGGCTCGGGGGACACAGTGGGTGGCTTTGAATTTGGATTGTGATAGTCCGTCGGTGTTGGTCAACAAAGACCTCATAAAACGGCAAGTACCATCAAACCCCAGCGTTGCTTACTACCCCAATCGACATCTTCCCCAAACTTCAGCAATATAAAGCCCGGTGCCCCAAATTTCTATGCCTTTCAACCGTCTACTCTTGTAACTGTACTCTGTGACTATCCCGTTCAAAATAATGGGTGCGCGTCCTCGTCTCCTGGTCTCCGCCGCTCGCTGACCGCGTTATCTTGCAGCCACCATGACGACGCGTCCCCCCGTCTCTTCGCCGCTTGCATCGCAGGCCCACTCATCCGGCCCCGCTGCCCGCATAATGCCCCAGCGCACATACGCTTTCCCGACGTCGCGCGCCTTGCGCCCATTCCCGTCTATCGCGCCCGCGCCCGCTCACGGCAAGAAGCCCGTGAAGATGATTCAGCCGCCCGCGAACCAGCGCGAGACGTTCGAACTGAACCTCACCCAAGCCGAGTTCAGCAGGCAGTGAACACGACTTGCAGTGTGTGGGAGGACGACCCACACGCGAATCCGTTGGGCGAGAAGGACATGAAACATGGGAATGACGCTGTTTGTGTTACGACTTCTAGGATCGACGGGCGCTCCGCGCGAGGAGGCGTTGACATTTATCTTGGGCAGAGCGTTGAACATAACCTGTATCTTATTCTTGCCGCAGTCCTACCATAGACGATGCTACCATGTACTTGAATTCCGAAGTCAATTTTTTTGGCACCGCGCACTTGTCCGAAACCAGCATGTGATGCGGAAAGATCCGTGATCCGAACAAAGGCTGATGCCAAAGGGGATTTAATTGTGGACGAGACAGAAGGAGACAACTGGATGGCGTCTATTGACAGGACGAGGACAGTGTGGGGATGGACACAAGTCTGGACCCAATCAGTATTTCTGAGCACTTGAATTTCCATTGGCAAGCGGCCAGGAACGGAAAGTTGAACGACCTTGTGGGCGTGTTGCAGACCCATGATAGCCAGCTCATGATCAAGGCACTGACAGCCTGGCTGCTGCGGGTGTTCTCGAATTTCCGGGGGATTCTGGGTGGACTGTGGGCGGAGACTGCAGCTCAGCTGGAGAGCCCGATCAGAGCTTCTATGCAGCAAGCATGCGTGCAGAAAGCTTTTTGTGTTTTGTATCGGATGGATCGGGATGGCATGAGTTGATCAAGCTTTGTACATATTTCGATCTGAAATTGCTCAGCCTCCACTACACCGCAAGTCATCCGAGGCCGTCTATCCGTGTCTCCCTTTACGACCTCTCCACGAATTTGCACGACGACCCTTTATTGTTCCTCTGTCTCGTCTTTGCCTCGTCGTTCGCCCTCCTATCTGACGACTCAATTCGGCGTCACCTTGATCTTTCTCCGACTCTCATTTGTCCGCATCTTTCCCTTACACAGGTACCACAGCGTACCTAGGCTCATTTACGACTCGAAAAAATGGATCAATGGACAGTCGCCGTCCTAGGTGATGGTGGGGTAGGTAAAACTGCGTTAGCCGTTCAGGTATGCACAGCCCGTATCCCCCGATCCCAATGCCTGACTCGCTCTAGTTCACCCTCAATTGTTTCGTCGGTGAGTCCCCAGCTGCCTCCGGGTCCCCGACTGGCGTTTGACCCACCTTGCCCTCCCCTTGCAGAGGTACTGTCGTCCGATCTGCCATATCGCACTATATCAGCCGCTGAACGTCGTGCAGACTTACGATCCAACGATAGAAGATGCCTACCGCAAGCAGTTTGTTGTGGACAACCGCATGTGTTTCGTGGAGGTGATTGATACTGCCGGTCAGGGTACGTCGCCACCCTTTCTTGTGTCTGCAGTCTATTTATCCACCGCGTCGTATCTCAGAGGAGTATGCTACACTCCGGGATCAATGGGTGCGGTGCGTGTCTTCGAGTATTTCGCGCCAGCTCCTCCGCTCACCTCGAACAGAGAGGGCCAAGGGTTTATACTGGTATACTCGATCGCATCGCGGTCAACTTTCGACCGGCTCGAGGTCTTCCGCCAGTCCGTGCGACGAGCCAAAAGGGGCGACCCCATCCTCATGCTGGTCGGAAACAAGTGCGACAAGGCCTATGAGCGCGAAGTGTCCAAGGAGGAGGGAGCCGCACTAGCGCGACAGTTCGGCTGCGAGTTTATCGAAACCTCGGCGAAAACAGCCCAAAACGTGGAACGGGTCTTCACGAGTCTCGTCCGCGCATTACGACAAACGAGAAACCTAGAACCAGGCGCTGCCCCCAATCCCGGACGACCGAGGGAGAGGGAGAAGAAGAAGTGTATTATCTTGTAGGGACTTTTTTCTGGGATTGTATGCCTGCTTAGATTCCCTTCCTTTACCTCCTCCGATGATACCAGCCCCTTTCGTTTTGACTTACGCCTCACTGCTCTGCACTCATCCATGTTCCACTTTCCTCATCATGTTTCTGTCTACCATACGGAAACGTTATTCTCACACACGCTCCTCATATAAGTAGATTTCGGCTCCGTCGTATGAATCGGTATGTGTGCCACAATGCCCGACACGTCGACGTCGCGTCAGTTTGTTTACCCATCCACGTCGGCCATCCATCACGCTACTGCGCATTGAACAGCTTTATATCCTCAGCTTTGCGGTTGGTTCCCGGTACCAATGGCTCCAATGGCTTCCAGTTCTGTCCAGAAATTCGAGGATGCCGACTTCCTCGTCCGCTCTTGGCTCGATGGCTCTACTTTCGCAGTCAATAGGGCAAAGTTGGAAAGGGGTTCCCATGTTTTCCGTACGGCTCCACCAATTCGTTTGGAAGTTTCGCGAGGCGCTAAGTGATGGGCTGCTCCAGGCGACATGTTTGCCTGCTGCGATGCAAGCGCCGACGACACAAACCCACAGACGCTGGACCTTCACGAATCTGAGAGCACGCTGTCTGCCCTCCTTCGCCTCCTCCATTCGCCTCCAGACCCTCCATTTCAATATCCACGCGACCCAATACGCGAAAAAGTCAATACCCAGCTTCCCATTCAATACGACTTGGATACCGCCATACCTCTCCCGGTGCTCAGACTGCTTTTCTATCTGGCAGACAAGTATGCACTCTTGCCGATTGTAATGGAATCTCTGAGAGCACATCTACTTGCACACGCACCGACGGACGCGCTAACTATATATGGAATGAGTCTTACTCTCGGGGACATGCCATATGTCGTGTCAGAGTCGAGCCAATATATCCTGCCGCTGGCCTGGTACTCTTCAGACGAGGTCAAGGTCGTCCCGACTGTCACCGACTTCCACAACGTCCTCCGCCTGCAAGCTTTTCGGGTAAAGGCGTTACAAGACATCCTGCTGCGAGAAGATCTCTTCCCTCATGGTGAACCTTTCGCGCTTTTCGCGTCGAGCGCCCGTCTAATGGTTATTGAACTAGGCTATGGTAAGTGCACTACGCACAACACCAGCGCCGAGGCTGTCTGGGATCGAACGCGCATCATACTGGCCAGAAAAATAGAAACGAGTCAGTGCGCAGGGACTGCTTCTTGATCCTTTGTTTAACGTCTGTTCCAGACACAGATGTCGCGGGCGAGATGGAGAGCCTTGTGTACATCTTCCAGAGCTGCAATACATGCTGTAAAGCATTCAACGCGGCCGTGGACATGCTCGCGTACAAATGCCGACGAGTGCCCAGACGGCTTGATCAATTACCGGATGATTTCTGAAATCCCGCTATCGTTACTGCACCGGTGTTCTATGCGCTGCGCGGGTGAGATCCAGGGTCTTTGAACGACATGTTGCAGTGGGTCCACAGAAGCGGCGATCATGCGTTGGATGTCAGAATTCGGAGCCCGTGTGGACGCGTCGACACAGCATGTCCTCCCCGCCGTTACATGCACAGTGCTATCCGATTATGAGATTAATATTTACTGGCCGTGTATGTACCGCGTCGTAGATGCCCTATTGGTTATGCCACAATAAAGTCTTGAGGTTCTTCCACCTCTCCGAATCTCTATAGAGATAGACCATGGAGTTGAACATGCCCGGCTGTATGGTCTCCCCGCGGTGTTCGAATAGCCACATCACTGCACCCCAGGATAACGCGGCGAACAACGTAAAGTAGCGAGAGTCCGGGGGCATGGGTTTGACTGTTGACGCGCCAGCGGCAGGAGGGGCAGAAGAAGAGTACGGAGTTCCGGCGCGTGGTATAAAGGACGCGACGACGCGGGAAACAACATAGAGGACAATCTAAAAGGGGTAGAGAGTTCAACGAGAGTCCCGAAACGTCGAAATCGACGTACTTGTTCGTTGACCGCAGTGCGATCGCCGAAGACCATGTACCCTCCTAAGAGACCAGCCAGGAAGGTATCTGAGCTGCGCGGCTTTCCGCCGTTCGACTTTTGCTGAATTAACATGAACGTCTTGTACAGCGTCACGAATTTTGCGAGGTTAAACGCATGTTGTTTCGTGGCACGGAAGATGACGCGAACCCGTGACTGCCAGCTTGAGGCGCGAGTGAAAAAGGTGAACTGGTGTTCATTCGACTAGAGACTTACTCGCCACGGCCAAACAAAATCGACATTACAAGCGCATGAGGAAACCGGACCTTGACGCCGTACACAAAACCATTGCGAGCGCCCTTGAAGAAAGAATTCGTTACTGGGAATGCTTTGTAAGTCTACTTCATACCTTGAGGATCGCCAGGTAAGGCTGGTAGGCAGGATTTGAAATAATATCCTCAAGAGCAGACATCGTCGATTCGTCGTCGTCGTATCAAGGAAAGAGCGGACCGGGCCGGCACTCCCGCTGATATCACATGCGAGCGCATCGGCTTGCAGAGTTGCACAAATTCGCAACGTGCTTCTGACTCGTTCCGGAGCAAAAAAGAAAGCAATAAATCGACAGCAAAGGACCACAAATTACAGTTACAAATTTATCAAGGGTTTGAAGTTGTGGGCTCGTCTACAGCCATCATCTCATCGGCCTTGGGGGAGCCTGAGGGAGGAACACCATTCGTTCTCTCACCCGTACTTCCATTCTCGCCACTCGTAGACGGCGGCGTGGCTGAAGATTCGTCCACCTCCATCGCTGACCCAGTGGATATTATGCGGGCAGCGGTGACATGTCCGCTGGGCCCAGCTCCGAGCGCCGTGGAGGCAGAGGCCATAATACCAAACTTGCGCCCTCCGGCGCCCTCGTTTCCACTGGACCTGCTGGTGCTGTCCGGATCCCGGTGCTGAGCGTGGTTTGTCCTCCCACCATCGCCTTCGTCGTCCGAGTCCGAGAGCTCGCCATCAGCCTGGCGCCGCGAGTCGAGGAGACGACGGTGTCGCCTTGTATCGGGGGGAATCAAGTCTTCATCCTCGTTGGGGTCATCCAGGGCCTCGTCGATGGGAAGAGATGGGATATCTACCAAAAGAAAGGTAAACTTGTCGGATATTTAAATGCACTAGCAACACTTGCCGGACATCTGCACACTAGGTGGTCCACCAGTGTGCCGGAGGTTCTCCATCACAATTCGCTTGACGCGGTCCAAGTAAGCTGGCGTGTTCATGTCGTCTGTGTTGGACGATTTGACATCGAGCTCATAATCAGGCCCAAAGTACTCGTAGTACTCGTTCACGGGAATTTCTGAACAACATTCAGCGAAAGTGACGGGAGGATGCCGTCGACTGCTGACCAGGCCCCAGTTCTACCCCAGCGGCGAGACCTGTTTCATACGCCCATGCACGGCTGACATTGCGCATTGTGTACCCACCGCCGCCGAGAAGTAGTAGCGGACGGTGGAACGACTTAACAAACTTGACGCAGTTGGCATGTCCTGACCACGGCGGTTCTCAGGGAACGCTTAGAAGTCGGGAAAAATCATTGCCGTACCCCGCATGGACAAGTTGAGGCAACCAAGTTTATCGCCCGACAGGGAGTCTGTGCCACATTGTAGCACAATAGCAGAGGGATCATACGAGTCCATGACTTGCTGAATGACCTGATTCACAGCTGCGATTAGCGTCATGCATTGGAAGATAGGACAGAAACTGACCGGCTCGAACACGGATTTGTAATTTTCGTCCGATATCCCGTCGCGCAAGGGGAAATTCAGGGAGTAGTACTTGCCCTTCATGACGCCGACGTCCTTGGACGATTTTGAGAAATTAACACAGAGAGAACGAGAAAATTATACCCGTAATTCGCCTGTTCCAGGGAAGTACTCTCCGTACTTGTGGAAGCTGACCGTCATTACCCGGTCGGTGGTGTAGAATGCTTCTTCGACGCCATCACCGTGGTGCACATCAATGTCAATGTACAGCACACGAGTGTGATAGCTGTGGCGAAGATAATCAAATACAGCCGTCGGACACGCGAGAGAATACATACCGGAGAAGCTCGAGTATGCCGAGAACGATATCTGAGGTGATGTGAAAAGCCAGATCAGAAATAACCAGAATTGGCTACCATTCACATAGCAGAAGCCACTGGCCTCGCTCTTCTTTGCGTGATGCAGGCCTCCAGCCCAATTGACTGCGATATCGCACTTGTCTCGGCTCAATCTGGCCGCTCCCTCTGTTTCAAGAAATTGAAGTGAATCGTAGCGAAACGGAGAGCTATGCAAACCCATAGATCCCCCCGCCGATATGGAACAGTAGTCGAAGAGACCGTCAAATACGGGGCAATCGTCACCGACGTTATCTGAAAATGCGGGTTCATGAAGCCAAGCAACAAAAAATCAAAATTGCCCACATTTGTGCTGCTCCTTCACGTACGAGTTCATATTGCTTGGGCTTATGCGATTTAAGAACTCGACGTATTCATCCGAGTGAAACTGCGTCATCTCGCGCTTGGTTGCAGGTTTCGCCCGCTAAAATCGACCGAGAAGCGAATTGACGGGGCTTGACGATGATGAGCGAATGAGTGACTTACGAATATCTCCATCTTTTTATACAAACCATAGTTCATCACCAACGAATGGCACATGCGTATGCGCGTCGGTTTCATTCTACCGCAATTTAAAATGAGTTTCGCGTCGGCAAATGCACAGTGATAGCACTGCTTACGGATGCCCGGGGCCATAGTGGAATCCCCCAATGTCGGAATCGAAAAAATAGCACTTGTAGGGGTCGGTAAGCATTCGAGCTCTTGGGAACGCGGCCAGATAAAACTAAAAACACACAACGCGCTTTTTGCTAGTCTCCCCTTCGAGAGGAACCATGTGCGACATCTTGGCTGGTTTGTTTTCGCGCACCTCAAACTCTCATAATTTATAAGCGGATGAGAGCAGTGTTGATCCTTGTTGTGTAGCGATTGAAGGTTGGAGAACACCGCCACATGGGGTAATGTGCTGGATGCACGCAAAAGAAAAATATAGATCTAACTACATCGGCCGAGGGTGCCAGAATACGAGCTCGACTCTTGACGCCACACAGTATACGCATCTTTCGGTGGGACGGTGCCAACGTTGAGGGCGGACAGCGCAATATTAAGATTAGCGTGTATACAGCTACATAATACTGTCCGAGTCCCATTCGAGGGCTCTATATCTTGGCCTTGCCCAAGGGGGCCACCCGTTCTAAAGAGGCATGAAAACCGGGCTGAGTTCGAAACAGGTGGCTTACCGTGGTACACCAATGTGGACGGCGCGAAACCAAAGTCGTCCGCCAGTTCTATCTTCTGATTACAAAATCAGGAGGGTGTAGCTTGGATAAAAATGAGGACTGACAAGTTCTCCGGCGATGACGCGGACCTGGTAAATGCATTCGAAACAACATCGAGAAGGAAGAAGGAAAGTGCGCACCATTGACCAATGGTGTACACAATGTAGACCCGCGAACCATAGCTGTGGGCAACATGAGTAACATAGAAATACGTGATGACGCAACTTGATTCACCTCGCGGCCAAAGCTGGTCTTGAATTCCTGTAGGAAAGGAGTGACAGCTTGCAGAGATAATGGAGTATCGGGTTCAGCGCCTGGGATGACCTCGTCGAGGTGCTCAATGGTTTCTAACAGGGCAGCCCGGGCGGCATGGCGATCCCCTTCCATGGGTGTGTTGCGAATTCTCACATCATACGAGAGAACATGCGGCGGAGGCGACTTGATGCACTCTAATAGGAGTTCAAAGTGGTCCCTTGAATGGCGAAGATGTTTGCCTGGGAAGGGTTGAACACGTATCCCAGTATATCACGGACAAGATACCAATGGTTGAGCCAGGGAGATACTGCGAATGGACGGTGAGCTGGTCGTTGGAAGTGATGTGATTGTCCAGCAAATCAATCCCTGCGAGACAGTATTATTGCAAGTGCAACACACTCCTGCGTAAATGGCTGACCTTGACGAAGGACAATCCGAGAGACTTGTAGGAGCTGCGAGAGCGTCGTCTCTTCAGGGACTATCGGCGAGTTCTCGGACACGGGGAAATCGTGGGCAGACTGCATGGCAGTTGGACGTCTGGAGGGCGTTCACGGGTTGACGGGATATACGTAAGTGGAACGCGAGTAAGGTGAGGCGCCAGTCTTGCCTCGATGTCGACCCTGAGCGTATATCGGCCATCAAATGGATTTCTCAGGATGTAAAGGTACAAGAGGAGAAGAGTATGTTTCGGCCACCTAATTTCGAACCACCCACGGGTCAAAGCAGACCGAACTCAAGGTGCGAGTGTCCGTCTTGCCAGAGGTCTCGACGAGCGAGTGAGAGACTGGGTGAAAACGGCGATGTGCTCTTCCACCCGTCGTCGTCGTCTGGTCTGAGGTAAAAAACCTCACGTGCAGCTCTTTTAAGCTGGCTGTGGCAGTGCTGCACCCATTCCCCTTCCAGCCGACCTTCAAGTCCTTTTGCACCGAGACTCCATATCATGCTCTCATCTCTGCGGAAAGCAGGCACTCTTGCCCGGGTATGTATGTCTTACTTGCCCTCATTTTTACTCATCTTGTCTAGGTCGCGTCTGCGGGTCAGAAGCGTTTCCTTTCAATTCATGAATACCAATCGGTGACTCTGCTCAACTCCGTGTGTATATGCTGTCGGTCTGTTGCATATTGTGCTGAGTGCGCGGATGCTAGTACGGGATACCCACACCAAAATCTATTGCCGCAAAGACTCCGGAGGAGGCCTTCGACGTCGCAAAGAATTTTGGTCCGTATATTTGATGCGTGACGCTCAGCGTCCAGCTCATCTCCAGACAAGGTAACGACCAACTCGTCATCAAGGCTCAGGTCCTGGCTGGTGGACGGGGCAAGGGCAAGTTCGACAGCGGCTTCCAGGGCGGTGTGCACATGGTTGGCAGGTATGTTACGACGCGTCCCGTATTATCCCTACTAAACGTCCCCAGTCCCGAGCAGGCCCAGGAGTACGCGTCGAAGATGATTGGGGCCAAGCTCATCACAAAACAAACGGGAGCTGCTGGTCGAATCTGCAACGCCGTACGTTTTGCTCGGACATAGCGGGATAACGGGCACCCGCATTAACGCCACCATTCTAGGTCATGCTAGCGGAACGCCGCAATCCCAAGCATGAATACTATGTTGCTGTTCTCAATGACCGTGTTTCCCAAGGCATTGTTCTCGTCGCTTCTGCCCAGGGAGGCATGAACATTGAAGAAGTTGCCGCCAAAGACCCCGACGCTATCATAACCACACCCATCGACTTCAAGACCGGCCTCACCAAACCGCAGGCTTTGGAGGTTGCTGAAAAACTGGGACTCAAGGGCTCGGCGCAGGGCCAGGCTGCAGACATCTTTATTAATCTCATCAAGATCTTCAAGGACAAGGATGCGACTCAAATCGAGATCAACCCCATGGCGGAGACCGACGACGGCCAAGTTCTCTGGTAAATGCTCACGTTCACTAAATCTGTTAACTCCCTTACTCATTTCCGTAGCATGGACGCCAAGTTTGGCTTCGACGACAACGCCGAGTTCCGTCAACTGGACGTTTTTGCGCTGCGTGATATCACTCAAGAAGAGCCATCCGAGGTAGAAGCACAGAAAGCGAACCTCAACTTCATCAAGCTCGATGGGAGCGTTGGCTGCCTCGTCAACGGTGCTGGTCTGGCCATGGCAACAATGGACGTGCTTGCTTTGCATGGCGGCAACCCCGCCAACTTCCTCGATGTTGGAGGGTACGTTTCTGGAATCCTTTCTATCCAGAACGCGTCTAATTTCTTTCTGCAGAGGTGCCACTCCTGAAACCGTCAAGAAGGCTTTCGAGATTTTGCTTGCCGACCCCAAAGTCAAGAGCATCTTCATCAACATCTTCGGCGGTACGAATACAATGTCGCATTGAACCCATTCACTAAATCCTTGACAGGTATTATGCGTTGCGATTACATTGCTGAAGGTGTTATCAAGGCCACGAAAGAACTGGCGTTGACCATTCCCTTGGTTGTTCGGCTCAAGGGAACGAAGGAGAATGAGGCTAAAGAGTGAGCTGTCCTCCGGTGCTAATGCGAATGCTCATCCAAAATTTCCCAGAATGATCAGAGAGTCGGGTCTCAAGATCATCGCGTTCGATAGCTTAGATGAGGCCGCCGAGCGCGCAGTCCAGTTAGCAGCCTAGATCGAGCGCCAGACGCTCGACACCTACTGTATTGCAATGGAAACTTATTTTTCTCGTCGGTTTTGAGACAGGAGAGGATAAATTGTTAGAAAACTATGCACCATATGTACAGAAGCAAATGCGAAGAGAATAAACAGAGCAAGGCTACCACGTCGGTCGCACGAAAGAAGTGGGAGGAACAGGGTTGTAACCAGTCGTATGCATTGGATGTCCGTTTGGCTGATGTTGAGGATGCTGCTGTTGCGGCTGTTGTTGTTGCTGCTGCTGCTGCTGGGGTTGCTGCATTGGTGGATGCCCGCTGTCATTTCGCATCTGACCCGGGGCCCGACCAGGCGGCATAGGCATGTAACCAACTGGCATCTGTTGGGGCGCGTGCATCAGGATGGGGCTTCCCGGGTACATGGCGTTCTGGTGAGGCATGACTGGGCTCATCATCGGCGGCATGTTCCGTCCGCGGGGGCCATTCGGCTGCGGCGGCGCATTCTGCATGGGCTGGGCCTGTTGGGGTGTGTACATCGGCGATCCTCCAGGCGACGGGTAAGCCATCATCTGAGGGTATGGCGAGCCCATGGGGCGCATCATCGCTCCAGGATTTTGAGGCGCCATCCATACAGGCTGGCTGTACAGCGGTGTATGCCCGTTGACCATCCCGTTCACCCCCATCCGAGCAGGGACGGGACTCGGAGCCATGGGGTACATCATCGCTGGGCTCGGTGAGTTCATCATGGGTGAGTATGGTCCGTAATTGGGACGCATCATCTGATTCGGAGGTGGTGGTAGTGAGTAGGAGTAAGTAGCCGGCGGAGGGCGAGCAACGGGCGCGGATGTCGATGGAGGGGAAATGGGAGGTCGGAGAGACGAGCTCGACGAAGAGGGAACCTGCTGGAAGGCGCGGGTCACATCGTGCAGAGACATGCGAGAAGACGCAATTGAGGTGGTCGGTGGCGGTGTTCCCCCATCCTCCGACTTGACATCCTGCAAAGTAAACGGTATTGCGGTCAAATCATCCGCGATTCCTTCGAGAGAATTAACGGCATGCAATCCAGCCTTGTTGGAAGTTTGTGACCACACCGCCTTCAAGTGCTCCGGGTCCGGGCCGCGTATGGGAGAGTCTTTCACGGAGATGTTCAAAGAAGATCTTGCCCAGGAAGCAGTGTGGTGAGACGGAGGCGTAATCGGGGTACGATCGGTCTAGCGGAATTATTGTCAATCCCATGGATGTCGGGAGAGTTTGAGAACTTACCGAGTCATCAGAGCTCTTGCTTTCTGTTTTACTGGTAGACATCAAAGGGGGCATGCCAATTTCGGGCGAAGAAGTTGGAGACGGCTTCAATCCGTTTGCTCTCGGTGTAAAGGGCCGGCTTGCGCTCGATAGCGGCTCGCCCGGCGCGAGAGAGTTGGATGCAGGCGAGGACACCATAATACTCGGTTTTGGTTTGCTCGGAGTACTGTTCTCTGAACTTTGCCGCAAATCTTCCAATTCGCTGTTGACGATGAAGTTTACCAGAGGTTTCTCGACCACATCGACCCTCGAGTCGCGATAGAATGCGACGGCAGATCCAGCAGGCATCTTGGGTTGCGACCGTGATCGGGCAGAGCCAAAGACGTCCCCAGGTTTGGATGATGATATGTCAGTCCTGGGAATTGATGCGACGTTGGGATCGGAGGGGAGTTCAGGCGGAGGCGAGCGACTCATAGTGCTAAGACCTGTCTCGGATTCCATCAAGTCAAGGTTTGTCGACGCCGATGCAAGCGGTTTCCTCCACGTCGAGAGACCATCTGCGGAAGGCCTGCCAAATGCACCGGCCCCGTTGACCCTGGGCGACATCGGGATATTGACTCTTGGACCTGCTGCCTTTGTACTGGGCAGCAGAACCTTGTACTTGCTCTTCCCCTTGAACCCAGTCCTCCGGAATAAGATCTCGTTCACCGTAAACTCCCGTCGGCTCATGCCCTCCACTGGTGGATCAAAAGAGAGGACATCCCAGCGGACCTGCGTCGGTCGAGTGCACAGAAGTAGCTGCTTTCGATTTACAGGTTCCAGCGCCTCAGAAACCTTGGGCAAACGGACGATGAACGTATTCCACGCAGGTTTCGGTGAGCGGGGGGGCTCGCACCCAGTTATGATGACCTCTTGGGGCTCGGCATCAAAGTGTCGCGAACCGCGGAAGGGAGGAATGGCCCATCGGTCTTTTGGTGCGCCGAGGTGCGCAGCCGGGGGAGGATGGAATAGTGTAGACCGAGCTACGGGGGCTGCAGAGACTTCAGGGGAGCGGTGTTCTCTCTCGCTCGACTGCATACCATCGATCGCGCCCTTGATACGAGACATTACATCATCCAGAGTGGACATTGTAGCTTCCTTGTAGAAGGGCTGGGTCCGCGGAGTCCGAGTCGCATGCGGTGAAGGAGCGCTGACCGCCGGGCTCGAGGGCACAACCAGAGACGTGTCCCTCGTGTGCCCTCCGGTCTGAGGTGCCTCCGACGTAAATGAAGCTTCTGCAGGAGCATCGGCCCGTGAACGCTCCTTGCTCTCGACCGGTTGAGTGTGAATAGAGAGTTCAGGATCCTGCGCACCCTGGCGCCTCCAAGTAACGACATTCGTCTTCTCATGAGCGACGGAGGCGGGCGCAATCTCGGGCGAACGAGACGGCCGGTCATCGAAGAAATCGCTGGCTACGGGTCGGGGAGGGCGCTGTACAGGTACAACCGCGATCGGTGGTTCTGGTTCTGGTGCAGGCGTTTCCTCCTCAGTCACGCCAATAAACTTGCCCAAATCGGAGAAGTCGACGACCTCAAGTTCCTCCTCGGGGTTCTCTGCCAACGACTCGACCTGCTCCAATGCTGACGGGGGGGAAACGAAGGTCAGAATAGCCGGCCGCGGCTGCACTTGCCGCACGGGGGTGGGTATGGTCGCAGATATCGGGCTTGCTTTACTCCTCCACGACGAACCGGTCTGGACTGGTGGAGGGGCGGGGGGACCGACGCTACTGGTGCTCGAGATTCGCCGCGGAGGGACGGGCCGAGACTCCATAGGAGCTTGTGGAGGCTGTCCCATGAAGGAGGAGGAAGGCCGCCTTAACGGTGGTTTGGGGAGATGGGGAGGAATTGCAACGGCAGCGGGCTTCGGAGGACCTGCTTCGGGCTTGATTTCTACACTCTTGACGGCTGTCTCTATGAAATCTAGGACATCCTACAAGAAGCGTTAATAGATATAACGTAAACGAAGGGAAAGCACTAACCTGAGCACGAGATGCCTCCTCAGCCTCTTTAGCTTTCGCCTTTTCGGCCTCCGCAGCTTTGATCTTCTCCTCAAGTTCAGCAGCCTTCCGTCGGGCTCTTTCCTTCTCCTTTTCGCGTTCCTCCTCCTCCTGCTGTCGTCGTGCTTTCGCACGCGCCGCCGCGTCGTGCATGACGTCCTTCCTAACTTCGTCAATGTCGGGCAGTTGCGATACAGAGACAGCGGGAGAAGGCGCAATAGCAGATGCGTGGGAAAGCGCAGGAGACTGTGAGGGCCGGCGGGCAGATGACGGAGGTTCTGGGGCAGGAGTTGTCGGCGGAGGGTGTCTCGACTCGCGCGAGGTCGATGGCCGCCGTTGTGGTCGGACAGGTAAGCCATCCACCTCACTGGTCAGTGGTAGGTGGGGTGGTCGCTGGCGGCCCCCCGGTCCACCGAGTCCAACTGGCGGGGGTACCGGCGGAGGACCCATGGTCGATAGGTGTCTGCCCCGAGCCTCCGGACCGTCCGACTCTTTCCTCTGCATCCAGGGATTAGGGGCCGCACGGGGGGCTTGTTGCGGATGCATCGGTGCATTTCCATGCGGTGGGGGCATCCCTTCTCTGCGCGGCGGCTGCCGCTCATTATTGAACCCTCCCCCACCAGGCCCACCCGCTCCGCTGAACCCTCTGCCACGATTTTGCAGTAGCTGGACATTGTTGTTGTTCTGCCCGGGCGGGAACTCTCGTCCCCGTGTGTCGGTCGGGGACGGAAACCCATCGCTACCTCTCTTCTGACCTGGTCCCGCAGCTCCGGCCACCCGATTATACGGCTCGAGCTTATTTGAACGCTCGTTGAACAGCAAAGCTCGGGACGCTGAACTGTCCTGTGCGGAAGCCATGGAAATTGCCGGGGACACAGGACTCGGGGCAGCCGCCGACGACGAAGAGTGAGTGCTCAAAGCCGGGCCTCCGGGGAGATCTCGAGTGGAGATAGAGGGTGAGGCGCGAGAACGAGGCCAACTGCGATCAAAATCGTCCGCAAAGCGCTCCTCCTTGCTCACGGGAACATTGGCGGCCTCGTCCAATCTCGAAACGGAGCGGGACGCATTGCGCGGCGGGGACGCCACAGAACTTGCGCTCTCGGCGGTCGCTAAGGTGGCGCTGGAGAGATCTGTAGGCAGGTCTGCGGATTCGATCTTGTACTGTCGGCCGTCTCCAAACTCGATTACTCCGTCGAGGAAATTGTCGTCGTCTTCCTCCATCTGCAGAAAGCCAAAATCAACCAAGGCAACATGTCCCAGTACATTCCGCACGCACCTCGTCCCAATGATGTGCATTTGGATCCAGATGCACTCCACGAAATGTGTCCGCCTCCTCCATCCTCGCCTGCTTGTTCGCCGCCGCCGAGGCCGACTCGAGAGCCGCCGCTTCCTTGAACGCAAGGTTCCGATCAGCGAGTGTTGGCTTCACTTTGCGTGGTGCGGCGGCCACTGAAGGTAGTTGTTGTAAGCTACAAAAGAAATACGATGGATATAGCAAACGCACCTTCGGCCGCTGTCGGAAAGTCACTCTGCGAGGTCATATCCGGTCTCTGCTGTTGTGACCTGGCGCTTCCCCACACCGGTTTACCCGCGCCGCTACCTCCGCCGGGGTCCCTCGATCCTAAGCCGCGAGAGGGCATCGGACGCGATTGTGGTTGAGCCAGGGAGGACGGGTGAGGATGCTGCGGGCCGCTGGCGGAAGATGATGGATCGCCGGAACCAGGTGTTGTGGGTGCGGCCGCGCCATTGGCTGTTGTGGAGGCGGCGGGGGGAGTAGCAGAGGAGGGCCTGGACCATCCGGTTCCCGGAGCGGACAGAGATTGCGGGGCTGCAGTGAGCTTTGTCGTGACAAGGCGCGAATGGGAGGGTGCGGCTTGTGTTTGTGGTCGTGCTGAAAGATTTTTTTTTTTCAAAAATTGGCGCTGTTAGCTATAACCATATGTAACGACGCACAAACAGGACCACCAGTCTTGGAGGCGGCAGAATTTGCCGAAGCTGGGGTAGAGGTGGCGGAGGAAGAAGAATTCTTTTCAAGAAATTTCTTGTTGATGTTGACTGCGCTGAATCTTTTTGGTTGATGGGCTGGTGCTGCTGCCGCGGCCGCCTGCGAGCCCAGTGGAACGAGCGATGAGCGGACCGGGGCGATGGGATCTGGCTCAACCAACGGAAGTGCAACAGAGAGAGGATCTGGATCTGCATGCACGACAGAAGGAGGAGGAGAAGGGGGAGCGGGGACATGAGGGGCGGGCTCTGCGGGAGCGGGGGCGTCTTGTTGGACGCTCCCGGGAGTCAGTTCTGGTAAACTGCTAGCACGGGTGTCTTCATTGGCCATAGACCAGCGATTTGTTTGTTTTTCCAAGGGTGCGATGCAAGACCTGGGCCAGCGCGCGCTCAGCGATGGTGGGGGTAGGAGAGAGAGAAGGAGCTGTATGCACCTGGACGGCGTACACGGGCCAGGGACTTGGGGGGGACTGGGAATACACAGAGAGCAGCAAGTTGTGACAACACGTTACCAACAGTCCTTTGCTTCCACCACCAGTACAGTGTATCTACTTGTTCAATTCTGCCAGCTCTGCCTCCCGGGCATTCAGCCCATCCACCTCCGCATCCAGCGCGACGTTTGCCAGCTCAATCTGCAGCACGTTCGATATAAGCTCCGTCCACCGCGTCTCCAAACTGTTCAGCTGGTTCCCCAGTCGCGTCTGTGTGTTCTTTCGCTCCCGGTTCACATCCACCGTCAGCTGCTTCAGCTCCTCCAGCGCCTGCTCCGTCTGCTTCACCGTCGCTTCCAAGAGATAGTTGTGTATCCGCCACGCGTTAGCCCCGTAGGTTTGCAGCAGCGTCAGGTTCGTTTGCCTGCAGGGTCGTGAGGAAATAAATTGCACGCCTTCACCATGCCTACGCACCGCATGCGTTGGTGCTCCAGCTGCGCATGCGCGTTTTTGAGAGCCGCCTGCCACTGCTCGTCTGTTCCGGGCGCGGACGGTGCGGGTAGTTGGTATCGTATTGTGTCCATTCGCGGCGCCTCCTTATGAGTCTCGACGCGCTCAAGTTCTGCCTGCAGCAGGGGATTCTTCTACAGAAATGATTTAGCAAAGCACCAGAAGCGACCGAGAAATCCCTACCGCAAAGAGTTGGTACGCCGGTGGAACGCGTGGATGCAGGGCTGCGGGTGGTTTTGGCTGGCGCGCGAATTCACGGTCTACCTTTTCGTTTAGCCAGGGAAACTGTTCGAGGTCATTGTCGTAGTAGGGCAGGGAGTCTAATAGCTGTGGGGCTTGGGGTTCCATGGGAAGTATAGGAAAAGGGTTTGTTGATTGAGCCAAACAAACGCTCATGTCCCTTCGCGTCGCTGGGCTGCTGGCCAGGGCCGCCGTCTTGCGCCGTCGGATCCACTCGTCCCACCCGTCCAACGCAGCCCCCTCGCCCTTTGTCGAGCCCACGTCCCCCAACCCCACCGTCGCAAAGTATGCAGAAACCACGAGCGCACTCCACTCATACGCCTCGTATCTCACCCAGAGTCTGCCCAAGTTCATCCAGCAATTCTCCGTCATAAAGGACGAGCTCACCCTCTACACCGGACCCGCCTCCATCGTCCCCCTCCTCACCTTCTTGCGCGACCACTCCCAGTGCCAGTTCAAATACTTGATGCAGGTCACCGCCGTCGACTTTCCCGAGCGCGAGAAGCGCTTCGAGGTCGTCTACCATCTCTTGAGCACCCGTTCCCAGGGCCGTATCCGCGTCAAGACCTACGCGGGCGAGGGCGACCACGTCCCCAGTGCGACCGGTCTCTTCCGGAGTGCCGATTGGTGAGTCGGTGCTGCAGAATGCCGCAAGGTGCTCACACTGCACAGGTATGAGCGGGAAGTCTGGGACATGTACGGGGTATTCTTCAGCGGTCACCCCGATCTGTATGTTGTCCTAAAACTTTCAAACTGTTGACTGACAACGCTCCAGGCGCCGGATTCTCACTGATTACGGTACCAGACCCTTTCACGTCCTCCATCCGTGTTTCTAATGCATACAGGCTTCGAGGGACATCCTCTGCGGAAAGATTTCCCACTTACCGCAAGTCTTTATTTTTTTAACGTGTGGCCAGCAAGGTTAACCTCAAGATCAGGGATACACCGAGCTTCGTTACGATGAAGAGCGAAAACGCGTCGTCTACGAGCCCCTCCAACTCACGCAGGCGTTCCGGTGCGTTTCCGCGACCCCAGTCAATTTAACCGTCCAACCGACCATTTGCAGCAACTTTGAATCCTTGTCTCCTTGGGAGCAAGTTGGCGACGGAACGACCGCCCCGAGGCCAGCTGAGCTGAAGCCCATACCTCCGCCACCGCCAGCCGAGGAGGTCAAGAAGTAGTAATAGACTGTCCGTAAGAATGATGCATTTCGTCCATGGAATTAAGTGATACAGAGTGGAATATCCGGCGCTTTCGTTTCATACAAGTAGTCATGTCTCCTCCCCGGGCTTTGGCTTCTCCACAAGCTCGCCGGGCTCGCCAACCGCGTCGGCTTTGCTCTCTACGACCGACTCCTCAGCGGCCTTGGCCTCGATGCCCCAACCCATTCGTTTGACGACGTATTCCTGCCCGATGACCTCGACGCCCACTCGCAGCGCCTCCGCCATCAAGTCCTCGACCCAGTCGTACTTTTCCCACATCCCCTCAGCGAGCCAGTCGCCCGGCACGCATTGGGTGACGGTGCTATGCGTGAGCTTATGTGACGGGTCCGAGAGGTAGATGAGGAATTGCAGCTGTTGCGGGGCCGCGGGCGCGGTCTCGACAGGAGCGGAGGGAGTAGGGAAAGCGAAAGATGTGAGGAAAGGCTGTATCCGGAGATAAATATGTGAGTATGTTGTCGGCGTTTGGACGCTGGATTCTGGTTTCGACTCCGTTGCTCCGTCGTTGTTCTTGATCAGCTCGTCCAAGTTGGCCTGGACGATGGTATGAGAGGATGAAGACGCGGAGCGGAAGTAGTTTACCTGTGCAAGCTTAGAAGCTGCCTCCAGTCCCTCAACAGCGCCGAGATCTCTCGGGGTATCAACGGATTCTTTCGGTCGTGATTCGTTGCCGCGGTTGACGATAAGGTCACCGCCTTCGACTTGCTCCATTATCTAGAATAACGTTCAGTTGCTATTGTGTGCGATAAAACTGGGCAACACACGCGAGCAAGCGCACGGTAAACAAGAGACTCGATGCCTTCGTAGCCTTTCATGTCGTGACTGAGCCACACTTGAATCACCTCGTGTTCAGAAATGGGCGGAGCAACAACGTTGAGAATGTCCGTCAAGGTCGACAATCCGACACGCTTAAAGTCCTGGCCTAAGGGAGGAAAATTCTCAGAGTCTGAACACACCAAGGAATGTGCACGCACCAAGTTTGTCGAGCTGCGCGGCTTTGGCGTACTCAATCATGCCCTCACCCCACTTCCGCGCCTGCTCGTTCTTGGGAAGGTGCTTAACCTGCTCATCGACCGCCGACTTGGCCTGTTGAATCACAGACGACGCGCTGCTCCAGACATTGCCCCAGCCCCAGCTTCCACCTGCGCTGGCCTCTGCCGCGGCGGCCGCAGGCTGGGTCGCTCCCGCGTCCTTCTTCAACGAAGAGGACGAGGCGGTGTTGCGCAATGAGGTCGTTCCCCCGCCGAGCCTGACCCGTTCGGTGCTCTTGCGCACTGTGGGTGTCCCAGAGCGCGAGGCCGGCCGTTCGAGGTGTGAGGAGCGCGGGGTGGGCTCCGCACTCTTCTGAGTGATTTCGTCGATGAACGCAAGCACCTCTGCCTCCCCTTCTCCGCCTCCACCACCTCCCTGCGCGGGGGCCGCAGTGTCAGTAGCTACAGGTGCATCGGGGGTGAATGAGTCGAGGTCGTCCAGGAAAGCTAGGGCTTCCTCCTGCTTTGACTTGGATTTGGACATGGTAGTGTCGGGGAGACCGACACGTTGAGGGAGTGCTTTAGAGCTCTGAGATAAGGAATTGGATGCAACGTTACTGCGTGACGCGGTCACTCTACTTTAACGACTTGGGCGCTTATAAGTGAGTTCTCAAGCGAAAATCTCAACAAATCGTTGCTATTCCCTGCCATGGGGAAAAATACCAAGAGAAAACGGGACGAAGCCGACGAGGAAGACGAAGAGGAGGAGGAGGAGGAGGAGGAGGAGGAAGAAGGCTTCACGGTTGGTCCGTCCTTCCCTTTGTTACCCTGTTTTCCTCCTCACCGGTCTCTGAGAACAGAAGTTGTAACTCACGCCAGAATCGAAGATGTAAATCGTGAGGATCCTTGGGTGCGCACACTGGTTGGTAGACGCAAATCCAGGCTTTGACCATTATTAATCATTATAGGAGTACCGTGTTAAGGTACAACTTATCTCGCCTCCGGGGCACCATTGCTAATAACTATTTAGTGGGGCGGCTACGGGTCCGACGAAGACACGTAGGTCGTCAGCGTAACAGAACTTGTGCGCAAAACTAATCAGTTCATAAAGGTGGGAACCGGCCGCAAATATGGCAGCTTGTCAACGGCTACTCGCAGAGTTCTGGTTGGATGTGGGCGTGGACGACAAGGACTACACTCAGGGCACGGTTTTTGAAGCTTCCGAGAAATTTATCAGTTCGTTCTCGTCCTCTTCGTCCCTTTGCGATCCTCAATCAATTCCAGAGAGGGAACGGAAGCGGTACAAGGCAGAGTACGCCAAGAATAAAGATGAAGCCAGGAAACAGAAAGAAAGAGCAGATCGGAAAAAGGAAGAAAAGTTCGCGGCTAAGAAAGCGGTTTGTGATGCCCTTCCTTTGCTTCCATTTCAATAAACGTGACCCCCGCAGGCAAAGAAGAGAAAGCAGAGTCTGGAAAAACCAAAGTTGTCGGTGCCGTCCCGTAGTGCCTCGACATCTTCTGTCCGTCGTACTTCTCATGCATCTGTTCCCTCTTATCCCGCGCCCGCGCCTCTTCCCTCAGCCTCCACTTCCGCATCTGCGCCCCCTCCCAAGAAAAAATCAAAGATATTTATCAGCGATTCTGAGGATTCAGATGATGACATGCCTCTGGCTAACCTTCAAAAGAAACGCGACTCGCCGCCCAAAGCCGGAGTATGTCAAACGTGGGCAATGCTTGGCGCGTCCTGACGTCTTCCAGGATACCAAACCAACCAAGGGCCAGAAGACCGACCCGAAGAGCAAGGTAACAGGGCAGAATAAGAAAAGCGCGTCTACGAGTACTTCAACCAAGGTTGAGAACTTTGATCCGAATAAGAAAGTACATAATACTCTGCTCGATCCCGCAGTCAGTTCTAATCACCCGCCTGCGTACAGGGCAAGAGCGCCCCGAGCGCCCCTTCTTCACGAGCTCCAAGTCCTCCAAAAGATGTTGAAGCAATCAAAGTATTATACTCAACAAATGGTTGAGCAAGTGCTGACCACATTTACATCAGCTCGCAGAGTCGCTCTTTTCACCTTCACCTTCGCCCGAACCGAGCTCTCCCGAAATCAGTCTGAGTTCACTGAATCCAAAGTCACCGCACAAGCTTCCGGCGAAAGAGATCTCCAGCTCGTCCAACGCATCCCAGTCCAAAGGCCGACCCAAGGTTTCCATTGATACTGCTATGAGCGTTGATTCCCCCAGCGTACCATCCGCTGCCACCAAAACAACTCACCGTCCGCTACCCAAACCTCAGACCTCCGCCGGTCCTCTTCCCCTTCCTAAGCGTACCGTTAGTAGCAATCCTGCCTCTGCGTCGTCCTCGACATTTCCATCGCGCCCGTTTGCGACACCTACGATTCCGGCAACGTCAAGTAAACCTTCCACCCCCACAATTCCCTCGAAATCCAGTACACCCACGATCCCTCCTTCCAAACCTGCTACGCCGACCATCCCGTTTCCGGGCAAACAACCCCCTTCTGCACTCCCGGCCCATCTTCAGCGCAAAGGATCTGCGCGCGTCCAACCACCACCTCCTCCCCCGCCTCCGACCTCTGGGTTGTCGACCAAACAACGGCTGGCTCAAGGAGCGCTGGCTCTCGCAGTCCCGAATGCCAAGGACGCGTCCAGAAAGAGCAGTCTCTCCGGACTAAGCTTCAAGAAAACTCCCTCGACGGCATCTGCTCCCGCGCCAGTTGCGAGTGGGAGTAGAGGTCGAGCCATGCCTCTTCCCAAGCCACTACCCCGCCCGACGGCGGATCCGTTGTTTGACGGCCCCGATGATCAGCCATTTAACATGGTTGACTCTCCGGTAGATGAGATGGACGATCAGATTATGCTTCCCCCTGCGTCAGTGGCCAGCTATTCAATCTCAAACTCGCTCATTTCTCCAGCAGACTCTCGCGTAGGCGCTCACAGCCCAGCATGAGTACGCAGGTAGATGACTTTTTGAAGGACATTGTGCCCGCAACGTATGTGTGTGCCTATCGACCCACTGTCTTCGCAAAGAATATTGATTGCCCCTGCCAGCGTTCCTACGCCTTTGACGTAAATTTCCCTTGAGTCTTGCCCTTGCCACGACCGACACACGTTCACAGGGCGCCGGTAGATACACAGGACGCTCCGAACCCTGTGCGGCCACCGGGTTTCAAGCAGAAGATGCTTCCTCCAAAGTCAGTCAGTACTTTTCGCCCTCCTTGTCTTGTTCAACGCATTTTTTGGCGCAGGATTCCCAAGAAATGGAAGTGGACCGGCAAACTTGTCATGGACGTGACTGAGAAACGGGATGCCGCCCCCAGAAAGAATCATCTTTGCGATATTTTTCTCAAAGAACTCTTCCCAGCGACATTCAAAGGTTTGAGTATCACTGCCGTGATGGAATCCGTACAGTCGCTTTATCTTCGGTCCTTCCACGATCTTGTCGATATGAGTCAGTTTCTCCAGACCGCGGGCGTTATCATGAATGCCCCAGAACCAATGCAGCAGCTCGCTCGTTTGGGTCCCAATACCGACAGGGATTCAGACCCTTTGAAGATCCTCGCGAGATACATGACGAAGAAAAGCTTGGTGCGTCTTGTTCCTGCTGAACAGTGCTCTGTTTGACTAGGGAATAGATCAGTCTTGTGCCTGTGTTCTTGGACGGCTGCGCCCTTGCTGGGCATCTTCTGCTCTTTCCTCCGAATATCAATATTCTTGTCCGCATGTTCCAGGCCCCGGCCGAGATGCTCAATGACAAGAGCAGCGTTCTCATTGCTGCTCTTCTCCCGTGGACGCCCAATACCGACGAGTCTCGGCGGCCTTTCGGCCTCCTTCCGTCGGGCCCGAAACCACCGATACCGTCTGCAGGAGACTGGAAGAAAAAGATGGAAAAAACTAAATACCAGCTTGCCCTGCGCATCCTGAAATTCCCGTCATCTTTGCATGAGTGGATGTCTTCAGGGTCCCAAACTCGTCTGTATTGCGTCTGGCCTCCATCGGCGGAGGGGACCGGAAGTCGGGATCGGGAGACTGGGTACCTGACGACAATATTAAAGGAATGTGGCGCCAAGAAGGTTAGCTTCAAGAGTGAGCTCCGGGTGGTCTTTGTGCACGTGGGTGCTCTGAAAACCATCCGCAAAATTCCGTTTCTCTCCGAGCGACGTCGACAGTCATGTACCATCCATTTTTACACGTATGGGACGCATGAGACTGTGCACCCTGAATATTGGGGAGTGCGGGAGATATATCCTTTCGGTAGGACTGCTTCTTTGCGTTTATGCATCCATTATTCATGTATCTCAGGTGGCGTTGTAACTTTCACACCAAGAGCTCTTTACGAAGATCCCTGGGGTGTCATCAACACGATGAAGGTTATTGACAAGCACCCGTTATGGATGTGCTACATCCTCCCTTCTGTTTTGGGCATGGCCACCAAGCTATGCAGTCCAGACGAGGACCCGCTGGCTGCGTTCGACAGGTTCGACATTTCCTGGATTTGTTTCCTTTTTTTTTTTTTTTTGACCGCCCAAACCAGAGGAGTGTATGTTTTCGACATCCTTCTGAAAGCAATCGACGACGGCGAAGTGTCCCTCCTGCGAGCCCCGCCTTTAGACCGAAATGCGACTGAAAAGACGGATGAACCTGCGGAATGGCTGCGAGAGCATTGGATAAGCAGACCTCTGGGTCCGCGTCACCTGCTGGAGTACTGCATGAGTGCTTTCAGTAATAAGTACGCCAATATCCCCCAGGAACAGTGGGCTTCTATCATGGAAGCCGACATATCAGAGGACCTCGACTCGATGCAGATGCAGCCCCATATCATGAAGCAACACCGCCGGTATGTGGTGATCAGAGCTGAGAGCGATGACCACATCGCGGTCGACAAGGACGGGGTCCGTCTTCGTTTCCTTCTAGTCCTGCATGAAGACTTGCTAAACGCCTTCCAGTTCGAATGGCTGCCAAACCCGAGTTTCTCTTTCAATGATGATTTTCTGCCCAAGTCCAAGAAAATCACTGACACGTCTTGATTCTTGTATCTAATACTTTCTTGTACTGGCTTGCTCTATGTTTCTTTCTTGGAATCTGTATCATGCAGTGCTACGCCGAACTTGTCCGTTACCGACATTTATTGGAGCCCCTTGGCTTTGTTAGGTGCATTGAATGTGCCGGCACTCAGTCCGGTCTTTTCTCAGGGCTGTTCTGAGAAGTGCCCCGATGTGCATATAAGGGACACGCGTCGCCCGCGGCGTGAGCTGATCATCTTCGCCATCCCTTGTGACAGCGGGGGCGATTGTCGGAATATATATACGCTGTCTCTGTCAGCGTTCTCTCATCCAACCCAGCATGGACAACCACGAAGAATGCGGTCTCTCTGAAATACGCAGTAAATACAAGGATGGCTCGCTACGGGGAAACATCATCCTTTCGAATGGGCGTATCCACACCATGGATACGGAAAACAGCATCGTCTCGGTCGTAGCGGTGAGGGAAGGTAGGATCGTGTATGTCGGGGACGACGTAGGGCAGGCTCGCCACTATTTCCAAACAGCGCCGCGCACAATTGACCTCCAAAACCACACTGCGATTCCGGGCCTAATCGACTGCCACAACCACTTTGTCTTGCTAGGCAACCGACCCGGCCACCACACGCCGCTCGAGAATGCATACTCCATCGCCGACGTGCAGGAGACGTACCGCAAGCGGGCCGAGGCCGTGCCCGACGGCGAATTCATCACCACTATTGGCGGGTTTAACCCCAACCAGTTCGTAGAGCGCCGACTGCCAACGCTCGCAGAACTGGACGAGGCCCTCCCCAACCACGCAGCCTTTGTCTCCGTCGGCTTTGCGGGTCCCGCCGTCACCAACACCTTCGGTAAATCATTTTTCGCAGACGTGACCATCGGCGTAGACGGTTCTATCGCTGCGGGGGGAGAGAACGGCAAGACGCTCCTCGCATTGCGCCAGCAGCTCACGTTCGATGAACGCAAACGCGGCGTTCGCGACGCGATGGCCTATGCGGTGTCACTGGGTGTGACGACGCACCTGGACCAGGGTGCGTTCCCCGCGACGAACACGCCTTCGGACGGTTCGGGCCACGAGGATAACAACACCATGCATCTTCCCTTTCTATCCGTCTACAATGATGGTGATGCCACCATCCGGCTGCGCATCAATTTCTTGACGATGGACGCGACCGCCGACACGCCCACGTTGACGGCGCGCCTGGAGAACGCCTTCAAATTCTTCGGGAACGACATGGTGCGAACAGGAAGTATGGGCGAGTTTGTGACGGCCGACTACGCAGGGGGGCCGGTGTTCGATGTGGCGATTCGGGAGGTCAGGAAGGCAGGATGGCGGCTGGAAGTGCACTCGATCACGGAGACCGACTACCAGACGCAAATAGAAGCCTTCGAGACGTTGAACGCAGAAACGAGCATCGAGGGTCTGCGCTGGGTGGTTGCGCACGTTCCCTTTATCACGGATGACTTCATCACACGTCTGAAGGACCTGGGCGGCGGCGTCAACCTGTCGGCGTTTTTGTACTTGAATGCTACAGCGCCACCCGGCGGACCGCCGTATCGGAGCATCGTGGACAGCGGCATACCAGCGGGTATTGGCGGCGATGGCATGCAGATCGCGATGCTGAATCCGTGGATTCAGGCATTTTATGCAACGACGGGAAAGAACGCGCTGGGAGATGAAATCAATGCAGGGCAGCAGATCAGTCGACAAGAGGTGCTTGAGTTGTACACGCAGAAAAACCAATGGTTCTTGGGCCAGCCGGACGAGGACTTGCTCGGCGCGATCGAAGTGGGCAGACTGGGTGATATCGTGGTTCTCAACGAGGATTACTTCACAGTAGCCGACGAGGACTTGAAGAAGCTGAGGTCAATCTTGACGGTCGTGGGCGGGGCAGTCGTTCACGAGGCTGGCCAGTTGGAGGATGTGGTGGAGAATAAAGCTAGGGGCACTATTTGGTCTTGGTTTGCACTGGGATCCTGATTGATTATCAATTCACGTCGCGCATTTGTCAGACTCCTCATTAGTGACTTTCTTGCTTCACTTTCACCATGGATCGCCCTGTAACCCCACCGCGCCAGAGCACGTCCGCCCTTCAGTTGACCCCGGAGCAAGTCAAACAGGTTGAGATCAATCGTTTGAGAGCAAAAGCCAACCAGAGGCAGCGGGAAGAGGAGGCATTCGCGAGCAGCGTTCCCAATGCAAACAACAAGCGACCCCTTGGCGTCGTCCCCGCAACATCCAACTCACCCACCGCGCCCGGGCCCTCCAAAGCCAAGCCACTCGACCGGGACTACCGGCTCGGGAGCTACTTTGACTATGATCTGTCGAAAATGGTGAACTCGAAGGGTGGGTTTCTGATTGAGGATGGCAAGGAGGTCGACGAGGAAATGCTGAGAAAGGAGAAGGAGCGCGAGCGCCAGCGGATACAGAAAAACATGGAACCGCGTATGTACGCATACCCGCAAAGCCATACATCTCACTATATCGCAATGCAGCGGTGTTTCTGGACCCCGCATTGAATCCCAAGTGCAGGGAGTGCCAGTCCATGTCCGTTGATCACAACTTCAGAAAGACCTTTGGCTGTTTGGTTTGCAAGACGTGCCAGAACGAGCATCCCGAGAAATACAGTCTGCTAACGAAGACAGAATGCAAGCAGGACTATCTCCTGACGGACCGTGCGCTTTCCCCCCGCCCATTGTCCAACCCGCTGATGTCCCCGTCTTCAGCTGAGCTTCGCGACGAAGACCTTTTGCCGCACATGCTCAAGGCGAACCCTCACAAGTCGACGTATTCGAACATGATGCTCTACGTGCGATACCAAGTGGAAGAGTTTGCATGGAAAAAGTGGGGCTCACCCGAGGCACTGGATACAGAGTACGAGAAACGGACAGCGGAAAAGGGCAAGAAGAAGAACAAGAAATTCGAGGAGGGTTTGCGGGATCTACGGCGGCGGACGAAAGAGTCGGTATGGCAGAGAAAGAAGGACGAGGAGCACACGCATGTTTTTGGGCCGGTGCAGGCGCGACGGGGGGAGGCTGGGCAGCAGGTTTGTCACGAATGCGGGTTTACCGTTGACTTTGAAGAGTTGTGAATGTAATTTTGTGAACGGTCGCCCGCCGGTTTGATCGAGCCGTCGGAAGTCCCGGATATCCGGTTATCACGTTGTAAGTGGTTATATAGCCGCTGCAATGCAGGCCCTGTTCCCCTTACTATTTCATCCCTAATCTCCCAATGGCGTCCACGGAAACCGCAGTATGGCACGAACAAGTGGCTACGGCGCTTGAGGTTGAGCGCTTGGACGTTGACTTGTTTCGCTCAAAAACTCTCTGGCTTCCGACCCGCGCCCGGGGCGTTTTTGGAGGGTAAACATACCAAGAGAGCCCCAAAGTTGCTTCTTTTGACTGTAGCGGTCCACAGGCAGGTCATTAGCCAGGCCCTTGTGTCCGCAACCAACTCGGTGGACCCCCTCTATGGTTTACATGTAAATTCACATTCTCCCCGCAGTGCACCGCGCTGACCAAAACAGTCTCTTCATGTAGGTTTATGCTTTCCTTTGTTGCGCATTCAATAAATGCTGCCAGTGTTACTTTCTCTCGAGCGCGTCCGCGTCAACGCCGATTATCTACTTTGTAGAACGGCTACGCGACGGGCGCTCGTACCTCACGCGCGCGGTCAAGGCACTGCAGAACGGGCGCGTCATCTTCATGATGATGTGCTCGTTCCAGAAGCCCGAGCCATGGCAGCCGGAGCGCGCATGGCGCATGCCGGTCGTGCCCACGCCAGACCAGTGCCGCCTTGAGGAGGAACGGTACGCCGCGCTGTCCCGCGAGGAAGGCCTCCACCCCAAGATCCAGCAGATATACCGCGACTTTATAGGTGTGCGTACGGCGCGCGTTTGCCCCGCTCGTCTGATTTTAATCCTTTCGCCCAGGAGAGGCAAAGGAGCCCGATTGCGATCAAGATGGCGGTGGAAAAAGACATGTCGATACCGGGAATGACACGCGTCATGTACTGGATGCAGGCGCGCGATATTCCTGAGTACGAAGCGCCGTTCCAAAAGGTAGGCCTGCCATACTCTGAGGTAAAACAGCAATATATTCAACGCGCTCGCATCAGTGCATCCTGGGTTACATCTCGGATCTGAATCTGTGAGTTACTTGTGCCTCGCGCCTGTACAGGCTGAAGCGGAGTTTCTCAGACTGACTGCAGCGTCAACTGCGCTGGGCCTCCAGCGTTTTGGCAAAGGTCCTAATGCGACTAGCATGACGGTGCGCGTAAACTCTGGGGCTTTCAACGCGACTTACATTCCTTCCCTAGTCTACGATCGACCACTCGATATGTTTCTACAAGTGGGTCTCTTCCCTGACCTTTGTTGGATCAAGTACCTTACTCCCACCCTAGCGACACATTCGACTGTGGCGACTGGCTGTTATACGTGGTGCGTATCGCGCCGTCTCCCTTAGCCGCATGTAACATTTCCTGCATTAGATGGCGTCGCCTGCTGCCGGCTCTGGGCGGGGGATCGTATATGGGCAGGTATGTTGCGTTCGATCCCGATTTGTGGGCTTTGCTCAATTGTCGACTGCAGCTGTATACGCATACGGGGAAGCTCATCGCTACGACAACGCAGGAGGGGGTGGTGCGCGCGGATAGACGGGGACCGGAGGCCACGGCCAAGCTTTAGAGTATTATTCGTCTTAATCTTACAATTGACGCTAGAGTTCAATCGCCGTTTAGGTGGAGGTATTTCTGAGTTATTTCTGAACACCCAGACAAAAGAAAGCGGCGGTGAATGCAGCGCCAAAGGGTCCGGACGCTGGACACTAACACGAAGGAGTGCCGGCCGATATGCACAACCGCGGTCTATGCAGTTTAGCACTGTGATTTGGAGAAGCCCTGCGTGAAAGCTCAAGAATGCGAAGGAATCGAATCATCGCGACCGGATGCCATTCCTTAGACAGCTAGATACAAAGGACGGAATATGACTGTGCGGGACCGAAGTCGGGGTCGGCGCCGAAAAGGTATTCCAAGCAGCATACTTTTGAGTGTATATCTCGATACATGGACAGGCATGTGGGGAGAGGGTGGGATGCAAATAATGCTAGAGCCAATGCGAGTATGTAGTGAACAGGAAGCGCAAGCGATCTAGTTTTTCCTGCGGAAAGAGCATCCTGCGCAAAACGGTCCAGTCAGTTTGCAAGGAGGGAATGAAATGAGATAGAAACACACCCTCGGTCAGCCGTGCCTTACCACCGGTGGGCTGGCACAGGACACTGGCGCACGAGCCGCAGAGGACGACGGTGTGTGCGTGTGAGAAGACGGTGGTGATGGTGAAGCAGCCTGGTGCACAGAAATCGTCAGGAATGCCAGTGCACAGGACGAGCAGGTGTAGGGGGCGTACCGGGGCATTTGACATCCATGAAGTACGAGTTGGGGGACTGTACAAGGCGCTTGAGCTTGTGCTGGCGCTTTTCAAACTCGGCGGAGGGGTTGAGGAGGTCGACGGCGAGAGTCTAGGGCACAGTCAGTGGACATTGCAGGGTAGGCGACGTCGGGGAGGCGTACCATGGTGGACGAGTTTTTGGCGGGCGCGGAAGAGCGTGTTGAACGTGGGAATCCTGTATAGCTGTCGGGGTTTGATTTAATAGCCCTTCGGCATCGGTGCCGAGACGTTGAACCAATTTTATTCGACTCAAATACGATACATTCGGGGCCGTGGTGAATTCGAAGGTCCTCTAGCTATGTACTCGGGACGTGACGATGGGGCATATATGTATTGGCCGGGAGCCAGCATGGTCCTGCGCGAATGGTCAAATCAAGTCCCAGATAGCTTTGAGTTCTGGCAACCTGGACAGCGGAACGACCTCCAGCCACTTTTATAGGAGGCCAGGCAACGAGCGCTCGGTGTATTTTGAGCAGATCCAGACAATTGAAGGTCCCTGGGTTGTCCTGGGTGCTGGCAACCGCAACCTAAAGGACATCCCAAGGCCACTGTTCTTTGTCTTTGGACCCAGACAAGGGCAATGCAACAGCCCCTGGGTACCCAGCTACCCAGCGCCCGTAAGACCCCACATCCACGCCCATTAGTCCCGACGATGTATCCCTGCCCACTGGACAGCCGCCTTGCGGGAAAGTAACTTACTCTGAGGAGGGTTCACCTGCTCCTCAGGGCATCCCCCCCTATCCTATCCACACGTAAGGCCCTTGGCGAAACACAAACACACCAGATGGGTGACATGGCAAGCGATGCCATTGTGCGGTGGTGCACAAAGAGAACAAGGCGGAATGGAAGCCGAGTTGCGTCCCCATCGGTAAACAAAAGAAAAAAATCACCACACCATCAGAAAGCTATTGTGTTCACCGGCCCTTGTACTCCCACTAGGCACGTCCATTCCCACCCACGGCGGCGTATAAAGGCTGCCCAGTATAACCTGAAATCCTTGTTCCGGTTCCCTCTCATCTACTTCCGTGTCTCGTATAGGTCAGTGCAGTGGTCACTCAGGGGTGCGACACCAGCTAACCCGCTACCTCCCCCTCCAGACCCCACTCCCCCACGACCCGCCCATAATTTGCATTTTTATAAGCTCTATTCAGCTCACATCACTCGCTCGCTCTCTCAACTCACGTCTCTCTGCATATTATCTCTGTCTCGAGTCTTCCGCGCGCATCCATACCGCAATATCTCCATCGTTGAACGATCATCTTCGCATATCACCTACAATGTCTGCTTCACCCAGCCTGTCCACCGCAGTCGCCCACGCCGTCTCGTTCTTAACCCGCCCCCTGCTTAAATCATACGCACCGGCCACCATCGCTAAACTCCAGCTCGTCCTGGAGGCCAACCTCACTGCGCTCTATGCCCAGTCTTGGGACGCCACCGAGCCCCTCCGAGGCTCTGGTCGCCGCTGCCTCACCCTCTCGCCCGAATGTCTGCCCCCCCGCGCCGTCTATGCCGCGTGCATTGCCGCTGGGGTCCAGTGGTTTGACTGGATTGCTCTCCTCAGCGCCCGGGAGTTCGACTTCTTTGTCGACCCCAACTGCGTATCCATGCGCCTCCAGCGCAAAGGCGATCTTGTAACCATCTGGTCTAACTCTCAGACCGCCGTCAAGCGGCCCAGCGCCGTTTTCGGCGAGTCCAGAGTCCAGGCATCCCTCGGACAGCAGGTCCAGGCCCGCGCCCGCGCGTACGCCGCCGACCAGCAGCAGTGCAACAAAACAGTTGCTCAGCAGCTGTTGGAGGATGACTCCGAATCCGACGAGCAGATCTTCACCATGATCGCCGACGAGATTTGTGCCCCGACGTGGATGACCCCCGTCGTGGCCGAATTCCCCAAGCAGCGCTCGCTCTCCCCACTCTCCGCCATCTCCTCCCACTCGCGCTCCAGCTCCCGCTCGTCCAACTCGAGCTCGGGCTTCTCCTTCTCCTCCGCCGAGTCTTCAAACTCATCGGTGTCCAGGTCGGGCTATTCGTCTACCTCAGTCAAGTCTGGGGACGAGAACACACAGCCCAGACAGTCCCGCCGTGAGCGCGCCCGGCAGGCACGCGTTTTCATCGACACCTCCAAGAACGAGGTCACCCCTTACGACGGCGGCAAGACGACTGTCCTCACCGGCGGCGTCATGCTTGGCGGCGGCCCTAAGAAGGTCGCCCCCCGCGCCGAGGCCAACGGCTGGCGCTCGGCCATGCGCATCTAGCCGCATCGGTCACGCCTTTCCACTCATTCGAACGTCCTTTACGACAACCTGCAGACCCTTCCACGTCCATCACGAAAAACCGCACAACAACATACGAACTTTGAATTTTACTCTACGCCACTTTCATTTGCCCTTCTTCTTCTCCCGCATTCACCTGCATACCTGTAATCTGTGCTCGCATCCTCACTTGTCTCTATAGTCTCTTCCCGATGTGTAGCACCACCCTCATCTCCGCTTGTACACCCCGAGTTCCCGGACTCGCTGGGCTAGCCTACTTTCGAGTTTAATCTGTCTTCGGGCGCAGTGCGCGCCCCCGATAATCTCTTTTGCTGTTTTACTACATGTACCACTACCGTATAATTTGCCGTTCAGCGGCCTGGTGTATAACACGAATAAAAATCTGTCTTGGACTCGAGTATGGACGACCTGCAAATATTTTATCCGAACTTCATCAACTCGCACAATGCCCGGAGCCGAAGAATCGAAGTCCACCGTCGACCCTACGTCCATTGATCGCGCATGCTTTCCACTGCAGCGCCGAGCGGGCAGCCGAATGGATCCCCCCGACCGTCGACGCCCACAACCGTCAACGTCCGGCGACTTCGAGCTGCTGTCGATTGCCAGAAAGACGCGCAAATCTAATCCAGATTCGGCAATTGTTGAATGAACTTGCCAAGAACGTTCAAGAGTTTGTAGTTCCATCGACACGGGCTCGCCTGAGCTCAGTCATTCCTGTCGCCGCTAATATTATCAGTATCGTCTGCAATGCAAGTGCACACGTCTACTGTACTGCTTGGACGGCTCGAGCCCCCGGCGATAGATCGGTCTCGAGTCGCTCTCGACTTGCTCTGTTGAAACTGTTCACGTCTGGTAGCACGTCGCTCTTGCCACTCTGGTTTACAAACCTGTTGAGGCTTTGAGGCAGTCAGAGGCGGCCGTGATCCGCAGCTTATACCTTCAAGCAGCCGATACGTCGGCCCACGACTCAGAGTCGACTGGATTCAATGTCTTTCGCACTGGGATTGGCGGTTTCTCAGACTCGCGACTCGGAGAATCGAACTTGGTTCCTGAGGACGCCGTGTGCTCCGAGTCATTCGGACTGCGTCCGGGTTGCCGGACTACTTGATCTTGAACCGTCTTGACGCTCTGGACCAGCCCTAATACATAGACACCGAAAAAAACGGTATGTGCCTGCAGGCATTATGCTTCGCTTCATTGCTCTGTCATGTTCATTTCGAGTTGGCTGGGCATTACAATGCGACGGGGCTCGCAAGACCCCGGTGTTTTTCTATCCCCTCGGACTGGGCATCCTCCACGAACGGAAATATTATCTTGAGTCTTACCCTGCTTACTCAATGCTTACTACTAGTCCCTGGAGCACTTGATCTTGACGTTCCGAGTCCGCCGGCGCCTTGACCACCCAAAAAAGTTGGTACGTGTGGTCTCTTCCGCCAACATGTCATTTTTGCAAGACAAAACCGTGGCTGCGGACTGAGCATAGCTGTGGATTCGCAAGGCCTCAGTTTTTATTAAACGGGCCGTGCCAGTGGGTCATGCTCCACGAACTGGTCATACACTTCGTCAAGTTCTTCTACGTGCACGGTTTCCCCTACTGGCAGTAGGACGATCGTCATGTTCATCTTAGATCCATGACAGTCTGGCGGCCGTGGCCCAGCAAAGCCTCTGGCCAGATATTTTGGACGCGACGCCTCAGACTGTGCGTCAGGAGCATCGGCATAATTGATTCATGATTGGGGAGCCCAGTCTGGCGGGCCACATTCCTGGCTGGTTACAGTTTCGCAAGAACTTGAACCGCCTCGGGAATGTCTTGCGACGATCTGAAGATACGCGTAGGCCCCAACTTGATGATGTCGTCATGTTCGCCTCCTCTCTGTTCGAGGGCGAGAACTGTGCAATATTTTACAGGCACATACATGAAGCTCTCAAGTTCCGGCCTGGGACTTTAGAATTAAAACACAACACGGACGCAAGCGTAGAACGCATCATCGTAAATGCTTGGCGGAATTTGTGCCCGCCAACTCCACTCCAATAATGTAAGCACTGGATCGACGTCATGTTCGGTCCACCAATGACGAAGTCAGTATAAAGACCTCAACCCCACTTTTGGAGAAACGCAAAATCCATTATGACCGCCCTCACTGTTGAGCAGAAAAAGATACAATATTCGCGGCAGCTCTACGCCTACACACAGACCCAACGCAACGCCGTCCGTAACAAGACCGCAGTGCCGAAAGGCGCGTCGATTGGGCGCCGGCCCTCCCCAGCCGATTTGGGCCAGGAAACTGTATCGGAGGAAGACGATCTGAGCACGCCGACGCCAGAGAAAGGTTAGTTCCAGCCCAGGCTTACTCTCGCCGTAACCTGATTTACACAGCGGTTCTACAGGAATTGGGCTCCGGAAACGCGTCAGCAAAGCTTGGAGACGCAGATAGCCAACCGGCCTGAGCTGGATCCCGACATATACCATCGATCGGCGGAGTGGTGCGTACAGTGTCCATCCTGCACTCCGGTGCCAACTGACTTGCTCGCCAGCGTTTAAGCCCCACCGAAATGTACCTGCAAATCAACCGTGTCCTTGTAGCATAAATGTACGGCCGTGAGCCGTGTACTTGTTCCTTTCTTGTTCACATCGTTCGCATTTCTTGTACCACCATCACCTTGCACATTCTTATCGAATACTGCATTTATTAATATAATCCAAGACCATAGAAAGCGAGAAATTGTCGAGTAGCCGCCATGCGCTGCGGGCTTGAGGCAGAATACTGACGAGGACCACGGAGAAAAGATGATGTCACCGCGTGAACGGCGGGGACGCGCCGCGTCGACGCGGTGGCCAAAATCGAACGCGTTTCAGAGACAACTGCCCAGTGACGAAGCTGTCAAGGACATGTCGAGTCGGAGGACCTTGCGTGGAGGCGCGCAGAATACTTGATCGGTTGTAGAGCGGAATACAAGTGTACGAATGGAAGGACCGCTTCTCAGCGCGACGTGCCCGAATCCGCGCCCTTCGTCCAAAAGCTTGCAGCCGTGCTCGGTGGAGGCGGAAGTAAAAGGCGATAAAGCCATATTGGGTCGCTCGTGATGCGGCGATAGCCGAATCGTGCTCTCCCCCAAACTTTCGATCGGGATTCCAACGGGATTCGACTTTCTCTGAACCTCACTAGGCCTCACTCTTCAAGATACACGGATATCTTTATTCGTTCAACTATGCTTCGCTCCGTTGCCTGCGTTCCCAAGCGATTTGGTAGAACTCTCGCTACCCATGCATCCACTCCCAGTCCAGCGGAAACATCCCGACGGATGTGGGCCAGGCAGGAAATCCAAGACCTATATGACACTCCTCTTCTTGACCTCGTCTTCCGCGCGGCTTCCGTTCATCGCATCCACCATGATCCAAGCAAAATACAGCTCTGCACACTTATGAATATTAAGAGTACGCGTCTTCGAACCACTTGATTGTTAACCGACCTCTCTTTCTACAAGCTGGAGGTTGCTCGGAAGATTGCAAGTCATCTGTCTCAAGCTATATTCTGATTTTAACAAATCCGCAGGCTCTTATTGCTCGCAATCTTCTCGGTATTCCACACCGACCAAAGCATCACGACTTGTCGAGCTGGAACCTGTGCTGGAAGCCGCCCGGAAAGCGAAGGAAAACGGGAGCACGCGCTTCTGCATGGGTGCGGCCTGGAGAGACCTCGCAGGACGGAAGCGCGGGTTTGAAAGGATCTTGGAGATGGTCCGAGAGGTTCGCGGCATGGGGATGGAAGTATGCACCACTCTAGGGATGCTGTCCCCGGAGCAGGCTCGGCAATTGAAAGAGGCGTAAGAAAGTTTATTGTATTGGTGACTGGGAGCTGACTGGCTCCAGCGGACTGACGGCGTACAACCACAATTTGGACACGTCAAGAGAGTTTTATCCACAGGTGCGGACTTTGTATATTGCCTTGATTCATCTCATTTCCACTCCAGGTGATCACAACACGCTCGTACGACGAGCGTCTGGACACGATAACCGCTGTTCGGGATGCCGGTATCAGCGTATGCTCTGGCGGTATCCTCGGCCTAGGCGAATCGGACAAAGATCGGGTTGGTTTGATCTGGGAGGTTTCCAAGTGCATTTGTTCTTCGTTTATTCTGCTTCACGAGACTAACCTGGCTGTAGCATGCCCGAACATCCAGAGTCTTTCCCTGTGAATGCCTTGGTTCCTATCCCTGGAACACCTCTGGAGGGAAACGAGGTGCGAAGTTCGGCCATGCATCTCACACGTCTGATCTCTTTCAGGTTGTAAAATACCACGTCCTCCTTCGCACAATAGCTACTGCACGGATCGTACTACCCTCCACTATCATTAGACTAGCCGCCGGCAGAAACACATTGGCAGAGTCAGAGCAGGCAATGTGCTTCATGGCCGGGGCTAATGCAGTTTTTACTGGGGAGCAGATGCTCACCACTCCCTGTTCGTACATCTCCAAACTCTTCGAAATTTTCGCTAACTGGATGTCCTACCAGGTTCGCCATGGGACGAGGTGCGCGACAGGTCGTGTCATTGCGTATGATTCACTGATTCTTTTGATTTGTAGGACAAGGCAATGATGGGCCGCTGGGGTCTGGCAGGAATGCAAAGCTTTGAGCAGGTCAGCGTTGCTCGGAAGGAGAACTTCAGCCATAGCTCCAGTGAAGCCGTAGCCGCAACACCTTAGATAGAGATAGATCTCGATAAATGTATTTTTTGTCTCCGTCCCAGTGCTACTTTTGCGCGCTATAGAATGTGTTTACTTCAGATCTGAGAGCTTGAGCCCGCCAGCGACTGACGGAAAGCGATTAACCGATAAATACCCGAGTCGGGACTTCGCCGCGGCGAATCGCTGTTTTTGGATGTTTACTCTTCCTCTGAACGCCATGTCCACCAGCGCACTCACAAATGGCAAACGACGTGCTGAGGAGCCCCCGTATGTCCCCTCACCAATTTTATACCAGCGCTAAGATCTTCTTCGGCAGATTCCCAGTGCTACCACTGAGCGACCCAAACTATTGGTACTACCCGTCTCAAGGCCACGATTACGAGGACGAGGACGAAGACGATGAGGATACCGTCGGTGCCTCCGGTAGTGGCAATTGGGGTACCAAAACCAAGAGACGCGCTCGGTGGGCCCGGCGCGGCAAAATCACTTCTTGGGGTCCTGGTGTTGGAGAGTGGGAGGTGCGTTTCAGTTGCCTTGTCTTCGCTCAACATACTCAATGGAACCTATAGGAGGAAGATCGTGCCAGAAAACGCATGAAGCTGCTGCTTCCACGGGAAGGCCGCTCTCCGTCGCCGCCTTCCCTTCCTCATCTGTCACGTTCCGTGTCGCCTCCCATACAATCTCCTTATCCACCTCCAACGTCACAACACCTTAGCTATTCTTCCTTTGTCATGGACAAGGCCGTCACCCATACATTCCGGTCGAATTTACTGGACGAACTAGAACATGCAACAAACGGGCTTGTTGAAGGGGAAGGCACGATGCGGAAGGCACTCGGCAGACTATGGCAAGTAATCAGCGAGGAGACCGACGCGTGCGCCGTCCCAGCAGTGGTGCCGAAACAAGAAGACGACGAGGAGGACGCAGATGAAGTGGACGATGTCGCAAAGCGAATCGCGCGCGCGCCTGACCTAACTGTTGCCGCGCACAAACTATTTTTGTGGACCTTCGCGAATGGCGGCGATCCACCAGTACGCGAGCATTCACATTTCGCGTCGCCCGAGACGCAGTTGGAGGGGCTCGAGAAATCACTCTCGACGCTGCGAGAACTGCAGGACGATGGCCGGGAGTACACTGAGCGGCTGGAGGAGATCAGGGAGGGCCTGGGGGACATCAGAACGCAGCGGAACGGAATCTGGACGCTTGTACGGGAGCGAGCGCTGGACGAATTGAAGGAGGTAGCGGTGGTTAGCTGAAGTCATGTAATCAGTTTATGCAGTAATTTAGCGCCACTTGCTCTCGTGTCACTCCACAGCTGCTGCCCTCTCGCTTTCTTTGCTTGCTTTCACGACTTTCGCCCCTAGCCCCCCCCGCTGACCGGAGCGCTGACCAATTAGCCGCCCGTTCACAAAACAAATTTCTCCTTTACACGCTTGGTCAACGCGGCATCCTGGTCATGCCGCCTTTGCAGGTCCCCGATATCGGGTTGCTATCCCTTCAGGACCCGCCCCCGCCCAGCTCACCTTCCGACGACCGCTACATCCTCAAGTATAGAGAGTACGTGCGGTCCATCCCATATGCCGTCGAATCGGAAACCAAAATGCTCGAAATGCTCGACTTAATCGTCTTGCGGTTGACGCAATGCATTGTAGCCCGTGACTACGAGGTCAGCTCCTCTCTCTGGCCAGATTCAGCCCTCTAACTGATACTGAAAGGTCGGGTTCCTGCAATGGGATTCCATGCTGACCTACTGGCACATGTTAAAATATCCCATACCAAAGGTCGCGCAACATCGACTGGAGACTTGTTGCAATCTTGACGTTTACTGCCCACAGGAAACTCGTATCAAGCTGGCGAAAATCTATTGGCACTTGAGCACAACTCCTGGCATGCCCAGCCATGTAATGGCAACCGCGGCCGATGGCTTTAAATCACTCACCCAATCAGAGAAGAAGATATCCATCAAGGATATACGTCTTCCATGGAGGCCCATCTACGATATTCTTTCGCAGGATTTGTTTCTGACTCGAAGGCAGTTTGAATACACGTCTGTAACACCCACAATCCACCAACGAGCCCTTACTAACAACATTACAGACAAGTGCCTTGGGTAATGGGTTATATCGCCGCGAATTCGCGGAGATTCTTCCACCCGGCTGCAACAAATGAAATGCTTTCCGTTTTCGTTCCCCTTCTTAATGGAACGGACTTGGATGTAAGCATCTTCTTCTATATTCCAAGCCGCCCTCATCCTGAACAATTTCGCAGTACGTTCTCGCCGCCCAGTTTTACATGCTCAATTTCCTCCCTCTGACGCATCCGCAAACGTATCTGCCCATGCTGTTCAGAGTATGGGAGTCAATTAACAGCTACATGTTCGATGAGAGAATGCTCGATTTCCTCGCAAGCCTGGTAGAAATGCATGTCGCGTCTGATGTCAGTGATCCTCGTAAGGCCGCCGAATTGCCAGACGATGCAAGATCAGAGGGTGAAGACCGACCTCAGTGGTCTCAGGAAGACCTCAATGCCACAGCCACTTGGCCAGGCATATACAAGGACGTCGGTGTGTTCACTGAGCATGAGTGGAGCCTGCTGATGTGCAAATGCATCAACTCGATGGAAATACCTCTTGCGGATGGGGGCTCTCTCACCACTGGCCCATCTGCCGACCGCTATGTTGCGGCTGAGATTGGGCGGCTACCGAAGCCGGAGTGGCGGATCCGTTCGTTGTTTCTCTGTTCGCGGAACGCATTTTACTGATGAACGCCCAAACAGAATCATTGGCTCGCATTATAGTTTATTCTATGGCCTCCGATGGGATACCCTCCCCAGCCTCCAATGCGCCTAGTCCCATGTTTACTCCTGTCCCGTCGGGAATGACGACACCGCGAATCCCGGCCAATTCCTTGCGGGACTATCTCTCCGCCCCTCTTGCCAGGGCTGGTACTCTTCCAGGGGCGGCAGAAAAACCTAGAACATATCTCGCGGGCTCAAAGGCATTGAGCTCATTGTCCCAAATAATAGCCTCGACTGAAAGCTTCTTCCACCCGTCCAATTCTGGGCCCTTCACAGCCGATGTATGTATCGGCAACAACTTGAAATCTACGGCCGATTATATTTCACTGCTAACCATAATCTCAGTTGGCTGCCTTCATCAAATTTATAGTGTACGACTTCAATCGACGTATATTACTTTCGATCTCGTACCGGAACTCATACTCATCGATCGTGTATGTAGGCTGGCTTGAGGAACAACAGCCCGATTGTAAGACACCGAATGTATGTATCCTGCGCGCGCAAGGCCCAAGCCAATTCCCCGAAACTAATTCGTCTTTCGCAGAATCGTCGGCTGACCAGAGAGATGAGGCGAGAACTTGTCAAGACATTGAGAACAGTCGCATTCTTAGCGATGTTCTCCGAGGATCCCTCAACGGTGGGGAACATCCAAAGTTGCCTGAAGTCTATGAGTATCATGGAACCCGACCTCATCTTGCACCCTATCCTTGAAAGAGCGGTGCCAGCATTGGAAACACTCATCGAGACTCAGCGAACCATTGCTGTCATCAAGGCTCTCGGAGCAGTGGCGCCGGCCATTGTTTCGCGTAGGGTGTATTATCCGGGTGCCAAACACCTCGTGCCCATCTTGCAGCTTTTGATTCCGGGGATTGATCTGGTATGTGCTTCGTACAAGTCTATGCCCATGTCCACTGATTCGAGACATAGAATGACCCGACCAAAACGGTACAATGCAAACTCCTGCCTTTGAGACGCCAAGACTGACGTGCCTCAGTTGCATACGACAGAGTTTCTCGTCGAAATATCTCAGTACATCATGTTCGCCGACACAACGCCCATCGACCGGGACATTGACTCCACCTCGGTGCCCATAACCCGGCCCGCAACCCCGCGCACTCTAATCCCTTCATTCTCCATGGACGAATTGCAGTCGGACACGGAGTTTCCGCGCCTTTCCGACGATGAAGAGGACATGCTTGTACAGGTGCGACTGGTCTTCTCAGACAGCTAATCGCTCAACCATTGCAGGATACAACCGGGAGTTTTGCCGACTGGGTCACTCAGTTCATCCGGCGAGTTTATCAGCTGCAGGAAAATCTTCCTGAAGAAGGCGGGGGTGCTTCCGAAGGTACCCCGTCGCAGGGTGTTCGATATACCTGTATTTGTGCTGACTGGTATGCTTCCAGTCCAAGTGGTCGATGCTGTCGGCCGGGCGTGTCAAAGCATATGTGCTCATCTGTCAGAGCCTCTGTATGACCTGGTTCTCAACATGGTCTACGACTATGCGAGCACCAATGTCCGGTCAAATGCTGTCCGGGGGATCCACTTATTGATTGAAGCATTGGCAAATGCCGATCCGGTCAAGTGTCTAGCCAAATTCTTCCCGCTGTGTGAGCGTAACATCAAGATTGAATTAGAGAACGGCGCGAGCTCGCTTCGGACAACTTCGGTTTCCTCGCCACTGCCGTCTGATGCCACTTTGCACTGGAGTTTGTCCAGCACTTTTGCGTTTGAAACATCCTGACGTCCTGTGGTAGATCTCGCGATATTACGAGGATGTGTTTACAAGTAAGCTTTTTGTATATTGAGCGTCCTTCAATTTGATTTACCGGAAACCCAGCGACGGGACCGCGGTCCGTGTCCTTTGTTTGGCCTGCACGTGATCGCTCATGATCTTCGAATTTGACTTAGGTGCTTCCTTACAAGGATAGACTTATCTCTCTGTTGAGGCTACTTCACAACAAAACATTCTCCAACCGTGGATTTGCGTGGAGCGGGAAGTTTCTGAGCAATGCTTTACTCACCCTCACGCACACCTATCCATTGGAGAACAAATTTGTTAATCCAGACGAATGGGCCAGCGAGGGTTTGTGTTTATGCTTATGCGCCTCAGAACCTCGTAGCTAAATGACATCCCTTCCAGATTTCCGCCGTAACCACCACCTGTATTGGGGAAAGGTCTATACAGCGGAAGAAGTCAAGGTCCGGGTTTCGACATCACCCCCAGCCATTATCCATCTTATGCTGACTCCCAGATCTCGTGGCATGTTCCGAATGACGAGGAGGTAGATTTCGCTGTTCAAATCTTCAAGGAATTGGTCGAGCCGACGCTGGACACACTCCGGCAACTTCTGACTCCTGGTGCGTTTGCAACCTTTGTCCTTACTCTGTTGCTTGAAATGACTGGCAGGGGAAACTCGAAATGCTATATGGTCCAACGAGTTTTGCCGGTGAGAAACATACTCTTGTTAGGTTGTCAGACAGCTTACCACAGTTAATATTCACAGACACATCTCTTTTGTCACCAATGCATTCTCGGGCATCCCAACGTTGCTCAAGGCCCCATTTGACCCCGAGGCTCTACGGACTAATATGCAGACTAGCGATATCCTGTGAGCACGGAAATTTCCACAAGCACGCACCATCTTGCTGATCCTCGATAGGGATGAGATCGAAGAGATGATGTACGTGGACGATTAGCACTACGAAATCATTGAATGACTCTCTCTCAGCGGCATCATCGAGCCTTTGTCCTCAGGATTCCCACTCACGGACCCTGCGGATCCACGTTACGTCTACATGTCTTCCTTGCGGGCTCGTTTCGGGGAATTTCTTCATGAAGCGTCTATTTCCTTGTTGAAGCAAGGCGAAGAAAACACAGTTGATGCTGTCGAGATGCTTGTGAGTGAGCCGCAGCGCAATCAACTGCCTTCTAATCTACTGGTTCACTCCTAGCTTGAAGGAATTCGAACGTACATGCTGGAATACGGCGACAGCCGTGACGGCTATCATACGAACGAAAAGAAGTATACTTCGGGTGAGACAGGTTTGCTCTTAGAAGCGGCAAAGATACTGACCGCGCGAAGAGAAAAATGTTGCCAGGCACTTTGCGAAGCAGAAAGTTTGGCCCAGATCTGTCTGGGTGAGACGCGCAAGGTTTTTTTTGCACCTGAATCATGCGGTTAGCTCGCTAAACTTGAAGCTGGCGCCCAGATACTACCATTCTGCGCGACTGCGCTGGAATTCGATCGAAAGATTGAGGGGCCCCCTCGAAGATCTTTTGATTGATGACCTTGTTGACTGGTCCCTCTGGAATTATGCCACGATTCGTTCGTGCGTAGAGAATCACTTGAGCCCGTCTCTAGCCTCAACGACTCCACAGATATAGCCAATCTGTTCTCGAATCCATATGTGTGGTATATGACGGCGTACGACGTCGTGCTCTGCCGACTTTGTACAAAGCTTTAGACCCTGGTGCAGATGACGACCGTATGAAAGGTAGGTCGTAATGCCGATTTAATGAACCAATCGGGTTGACATCACCGCAGGTGCACTGTGGACCTTGAACATGATGTCGTTTGGAAAATTCGCCGCCTCTGAGCTCACGTTGGCCCCGGAACTCGTTCAAAAACTTTTCTCTTGCCAGCACAATGAAAAGCCGTCCATTCAAGACGCTGTTTCAACGGTGTCCGAAAACTGTATTTCTTCTCCTTTTAAAGCTCGCCTTTCCTTATTATGACCTCGATTTAGGTCTGAACAGTTTACCTGAGCCTTGTTTCCTGGTTTACGAAGTAGCGACGCCAGCGCTTGACGAGATTCTCGCACAATTCAAATTCGGAGCGGACGACAAACGGTTGATTCAGAAGTGCACTGACAATAGGATAGCGCGAATCCACAGAATGAACGAATGCGCCAATGAGCTTGTACGTTCGTCCGCTCTCTGTGGAATCTCCTGTTCTCTAATCACGTGCAATGACATCACAGACTGCTTCAGTTTTGGCAATCGGCAAGTCATCAAAAACTCATTGGAAGTATGAAATAGCGGCTATAAGATGCCTACGTGCTGTCATCCGGCGAGATGCACCTCTCACTGCAGAAACTGTATGTATCCTCTGGATGCTGCCCTCTACTGTCTCAAACTGCAAAAATCAGATACGGTATTTCATGGGCTCAACTCACGACAGCAACCCGAGCATGAGATATGTGCGTCCTAGTTCTTTGCACTTTAATTGTAGCTGACCAGTTCAAAGTATGCACAAAGGGCCGTGATGAAGAGCTTGCGAAACATCAAGTTGAGGACGACCTGTCGGAATTCGACAGATTTGATACTTGGCCGAAACCGCAATCCTCTCAAACAAAAGCTCGTCGTAGAGCCATCACATGAATTGACTCAGAAATTCCTTGGTGCCTATATGATACCGCTGGACCTCACCCACGACCAACACCGCCCGTTTGTTCAATTATCCCCACCGATATATAATTGCTTATGTTTTTCACAGCGTGTACCTCGATAAAGATCCCCCAGGCTGGGTTACTTGGGGTAAAACGGTCTCCATGTACAAGGCACCAGATGCAACTGCTTCCACCTTTCAGCACTGGGAACGGTCAAGTGATGCGGTCATTGCGACTGTACGCGAGATCGCACTCGCTCCCACCTTTTGGAAACAATTGGCGACGTATTTCTCGGAGGAGAACCACGAGGTGACGATCATATTAGACAACGTCTCCTACGTGAAGTCCATCTGTACGCACGTGCATTTACTGGACGCGTCTTTCGCTCACTGTACCGCTTCAGTTCAAGTGTTAGAGGACGAACCTTTCGAGGCTCTTAGGCCAACTCTGGACATGCTGATAACCGATAAAGAACCCGACAAACAGCGCGCATTGGCTGAATTCATCGCTGGGCTCATTGGAGGTATGCGAACTTCCTCTAATGTTTATTGCTTTTTGAATTTTGGTCAACAGGTTCAAAGCACTGGCCGTTATCCAAACAGCACGTTCTCTGGCAATGGTTTCAGCCAATCATGGTTGATATCTTCAGCCACAAGTTGAAGACTGATACCGTCACGATATGGTCGTCATTTCTGGAGGTCTGCATTTGTCATTTCTGGTGTTACCCTTGGAATAATGTTTGCTTTCAGTATCTGTTCCATAACAAAGATCCCCGCCGGCTTCAACCTCTGGTTGACCATCTTATGAGCCTGTGGAATACTATGGATTACCAACCTGAGCTTGCATTCGACGCAACGAAGATCTTCTCGGTCTTCAAAGCTTTATACGAAGAGCTCAACTGGAAGTTCACAGGTATCTCTTTTATTCATCAGGGGTCCAGTCCAAATAGTGACCTTTATCATCCCAGCGTGGACGGATCAGGTCGTCGGGCGATGTTGGGACCAGCTGGATACTAACGAGCATGAAGACGCGGGTACTTCACTTGTCCAAGTTATGTTGCAACTCAAGCCTCTTTTCAGGTCCGAGCCTTCATTGCCGAGGTATTTGCGTTTTCTAGCAAAATCAAGGCAAGTAGACCCACTCTTCGAGGTGGCGGACACCAACACATTACAGGCTCAACCGCGTCCTTCACTTCCCACGACCGAAGTCTTTGTCAAAGAATGCCGCATTTTGCCTGATGACTTCGATATCATGGGCAGTCGGGGGTACTATCACAGAGAAAGAGTAGCGGACCTCGTCAAAAAGTTCCACGTGTGGCGGGAAGAACGCATACCTGGTGTTCGTGCATTCCAGTCCACATATGACAGGTGCCTGGGCTTCCATTTTGCCCGTATACTACCTCACTAAGGTCGCTGCAGGGTCGGCATCGCGGTTTGCAAATTTTTATTCCAATTGCTGGTCGATACCTCAGCAATCTCCGTCTTTGATTACATCCTACCTCTTATGGTATGATATGTTCTTCGTGCTGCAACGTAGCGAGCTGACCCACCGTATAGCCGGAGCTCTTCCGTTTCACTGAAGGTTGGCGCCATCAACCTTGATTGTATCGATCAAACTGATCCGCCCCTAGTGAACGATAACGCTGATCTAGCGACGCGCGGCAACGATGTCCTCGTCCAAATGTGCGGCGTTAACCCGCCGAGGTCTCTCATAAACCCGATAATCGACGGAATTTTCGAGGCCATACAAAATTCTCCGGTCCGTCTCTGCTGTCCTCGAGTTGACACGGTTGAAATGTAACATATACAACCGTGCAGTCATGGAGAGTGCGTTTGAAGGCCTTGCCTCTCGTTCAGGGTACGTAATTATCCTGGCAAACCATTCGCTATATGACAATGGCCTACAGTCTTCTACTTCCGTCAACTGCCTTTGATTTCCGAAGTCAAAGTGGTTGAGATGCTTGAGGTAAGATACACGGTATGCATTCAATGCGAGACTAACACCACCCCATGCAGGTTTTGTGTAAATGTCTCGATGATGAAGTTGTCGATGTTCGGGAGATGGCTGCGACGTGCGTTAAGTTCTCTTCACAAAGCGGATCCCTGATGAGCTGCATTAGAACATTGTCCGGGATCTTACGATTGTCCCCGCGACGTCACATTCTTACGTTGAGGGTTCGTCTCCGTCCTGTCTCTCCATTGATTATTACAAATATCCTCCTTCAGGACCGATTCGTACAATTGATCAGGAAAAGCCATATTCCGGCCCGGCAGGACCCGGGATATGCCAGAAGTGTTAGACAGCGTCATGCAGCAATCTTGGGGGTTTGTGCACTGGTCGACAGTGTTCCTTACAGTGTGGAGAAATGGACGCCAGACCTTCTCACCAACATATTGGCTGAGCATACCTATGATCCGGTGCGCACTGTCAATGAGGTGTTTAGCATCTCTGACACATCTCTTCCAGGCTCCCATTAGCACAACTGTTCGCAAATGCGCACGAAACTTCAGTCGCACTCATAGAGACACCTGGCACGAGGATTCGGCTCGATTCAACGAGGACCAGCTGGTAGCATTGTCGACACTCCTCACCGGCTCTTCTTACTGTGCGTTCAACTCTATCCAAATCCGACAACAAACGCTGATCCATGCCTACAGATGCGTAAAACAATGCATCTAGACAACAATAGACCTAAAACAGTAATTACCGGCTGGATGGACATCTGTAAAATGACAACGGAACATACTTTCACTTTTCTACACATCCCTAGAACAAGAAAATTGAGTAAAATAACAGGCCAGGATCACCAATTTACTAACGGTAAGTCGGGTTCAAGCAACGTGCTATATTCTGCTGCTCTCGCGGGAGCCGAAGGACTGTAAGGTTTTCGCTTCCTGATACTGCATAAGAAAGAAGAATCAAGGTGTCTGGGAGAGTTGAGCATACTTTTCACCAGCAGCTGCAGACGGGAAGGAGCCGAATAAATCAGGATGCTTGGGCAAGGGAGACTCGCTGAATGGACGTCAGAAATGGACGTGCAACAAAAACTGCTGTAACGCACGTAAAATACGGGTGTTGCAAGGCCTCCTCTGCGGTTATCCTACGATCCGGGTCGTATGTCAATAATGACATGAGCAGATCGATACCTGCAGCCGTCAAATACTGGAACTTCTGGCGAAATTGGTGCGGTTGAGGTGACGGCAGAGATATAGTTTTGGCGAGGGGCAACGTCGAGTACTCTGGCCAGGAATTGGATGTCGGGGCCCCAAGGAGTTTGAAAATCATGCCGAGCAGCTCAATCTCTCCCTTCGCTTGGAAGAGCGGCTCCTTCAGGATTAGTTCCGCGAATATACATCCGACAGACCACATGTCCACGGCGGTGGAATATGTGGTGGCACCGAGCAAAATTTCTGGAGCTCTTCGGGCTTCTTACTTGTAAAACAACTTGTGAAATGAGGGGCGAACGCACCGATACCAGAGCGTTACGACTAATTGTGTCATGCCTCCCACACCGACAGGGTCTCCATATCTCCGCGCCAACCCGAAATCCGCGACTTTGATAGTGCCCCGATTGTTCATGAGTAAATTGCTGGTCTTCAGGTCGCGGTGAAGAATCCAATTCTCGTGACAATGTCCAACGGCAGACAGAAGTTGGAGCATCAAAGTCTTTATTTCAGATTGTAGGAAAGGAGAGGGCATTAAATGGAGGAGAGACTTGAGGTCATGCTCAATAAAATCCATAACGACAAAGACTCTGAGAACGGGTCAGTCGACGTAAATTTGGAAGTGAACAAGCGCGTACTGCGTCAATGTATCGCCAACGACAACTTCCCGAATGCCAACGACATTCTCGTGTCTACACGACATTAACGCGTTCACTTCACGCAGCGCTGTGATGGGAAAGCCGTTCTTCTCGTCGTCCAGCTTCAGCTTCTTCAACGCCACTATGTCGCCCGTCTGTTTGTCGCGGGCGCGAAAAACGACGCCGTAAGAGCCCTCCTCAATCTGGTTTAGCCGTTCGTAGCAATATACCGAGCGGGAGGGCAGGATAGGTGGATGGTGCGTGCGAGGCGGGACATAGCGGCTGTGGATGGAATGTCGTAGCACGGATTGTGGCGGAGGAGGTGCGTCGACGGGTTCCGGTGCTAGCTTCTGCTTTGTCCGCCGTTTTGGTGGTGGAGCAGATGGGACTGCCGGTTCATCGTCGTCCTCATCCCATTTCGAGCGCTTTCTGGAGGGCGTTGAGTCCGACATGGGAAGACAACAACTCACAACAAACGCTCTCATCCGTTTTAGGAAATCAAATCAAGAAATTTATTTCCACCCCAATCGCGGTTGGATGAACCTCGTCGTTATTCAAGCAGATCCCCTGACCTCTTCGTCCAATCACTTTTTCAGCCCATGTCGCAATCACTGCGTTTTGCGGAATATATCCAGGAGGGTGAACACGTAGGATTATCAGTATTTCCTACCAATCCATATGTATAGCCTACCTGTTCTGGGGGTGAACTTGCGATCTTGCCCCGGCATAGACAGAATAAAAATCCCGCGATCAATCCATACGTTGACAGGCAAACTTGCACAAATGTCCACACATATCGACAGATCGTCTGGCCACCACTCTGTCCCAACGGCGTCTCCCTCGTCTGCCCTCCTGTGGCTCGGTGACGCTGGCTTCGCTCATGTGTTTCTCGTGCGGCCTCAAAAGGCCAGCGCGCTGTGAAATCTTCCAAGTCCAATTCCATGAAGTCCACTACCACCACGCGCTCTGCTAGATTCTCTCCATACACGGCTCCTCTACAACCGCGTCCCAGCACCATGACTGCGCGCAACGGAGCACATCTGCGTGCTGCACGGCTTATACTCGACGCGCCGCTCGACAAATGGCTTTCAGAGAGTGTGGCGCCAGAGTCGACTTCGCTCCCAGATCGCGCACCGGACACGGACGAAGCTCTTTGCGTGGTCTACATGTTCGTTCTCGAGGTACATCGATTAGGCTCAGTCTTGGTATGCGTACTAACGCGTCGTCTACTAGGGTCGCGTCGAGGGCATATTCCAAGATCCCGACACCTATTGCCTGTCACTGACCATGGAGGTCCAAGTGTGCTCTCCGAGTCCCGTTCTCCGTCTCGCTCGATTCGTTGGATCCAACGACGATGCTGATGCCCCCGCGTGGACTCGTCTTCTCCAACCCGGCAAATTGCACTACTTCTTCCAGCCGCAAACGTTTTCGGCCGAGATGATCTGTGGGATGACCGGGATACATGTAGAGTCCATTTCGTCGGTGCGTCATAGTAGATTTGGTCCATTGGAGTCGCGCTAACGTCCTGTAGTGTGACATCTCTACTCGAATGTGCTTGTGGGCACGTACCGTATCGGTGCGTATTGCGCATTCAGTTTTTCATTAGCCTCTCAAGCCTTCTTTAGGCCGGCACCCGCGTTGAGGACGACGTCGATGCCCACTGTCGATGGCTCAACGACAAGGATCCCAAAGCTGAGCGAAAGCCAGGTGCTCCCCGCACTCGTCTGGTGCGTCGAGCCTCTCCTGTGGTACGTATTATATATTTTAACACGCACTCTTTACTGACCATCCATCTGCAGAAGCCCAAAAAGCTGGCCGCCTTGTCCGTGCCCCCAACGCGCTCGACGAAACTGGTTCACCGAGTCACATGCGCTCCTATCCGACAGGTCCGCATCCCTTTTCTCTTTTCTTCACGGACTTTGCTCATTCTCCGTGTAGCCGTTGGTGTTTGTATCGTCAATGGAGACGCGGTCGTCGACCGCTAGAGCGCGCACAGCGTACGGAGAACAGGGTTTGGGGAAGCGGGGACCAGTGGGTAGAACCCAGAGGAGTTCGGACACCGGCAAAGAAAACGTTGACCCGCGCTCGCAAGTACTTTGTATGTAGTTTGAATGAGTTTCTGTTGACGGTCACAACCACGTGCATTTACCGACGCGTCTCGTCACATTGTTTATTGACGCTCACATTTTCTCTTCCACGCTGTGCAGCTGCGTCGTACCCATCTTCAATGGGAGGGTTTGCAGGAGAAGTCTCCTGTCTTCAACGTATGTCTGTAGGATAATGTGGACATAGTGGTGGCCAGATCGGCTGCTGTTCCACATCAGGTGATTGTTGGTTGTTCCTCATTTTCCTCGTTGCCGACGCTCGTCCTCTTCTCGTCTCTCCTCTTTCTCGTCCCGCCCACTCCCCTACCGGCCCCATCGATGGTCAGTTACCAGCACACATCTACGCTCTGAAAATCTGATTGAAAAATGTAGTCACGCAATCTTGTACCTTGCCCGTGCCCGGTGTGCGAGGGGAAAAGTGTAACCCCCAGCGCACTGGCCAGCCATGCCAGCCGCGAACTACGGCAACTCAGCACCAGGAATGTAGCTGCTCCCATGCCCTTTGCGCCCTTCGCAGTACCAGCTCCGACACCCGCGGCTGGCAGTGCTCCTCCGGATACCGTTGACTCTTTTATTGCGCAACACATTGGCCCAGTCCCGATACCTGTCATGATCCACCTCATGCTACCCTTTTTTCCATTTCTCCTCGCCATCCATTACGCCGTCCGGGTTATCACGAAACCCCGAAACTCCTCATTCCTAGGACCAGATTCTCCACTGCGCCACCCGGGCCGTCCTGGAACGTCCGGGTTATCTCGACTATGACGCCCGGGTTATCATGGAACCCCGACAGACGGATCTCAGACGGCATACAGGGGGACAGGAACTCCTTTCCAACTTCCCCGATCGCCCTGGAGATCCACGACTCCTCTCCGAACTCTATATGCATAACTCACCCTATCTGTAGGAGATAGGGACTTCCCCTGGGCCCGATCGAATATAGTAGAGACGTATAAATACTCAGTAGAATCTACATGTACGGTAGATTCTACCTCGTCTAATACCAGTGCTACTTTGGCTTGGCAACAACGAAGCGTCCTTCTCACCAATCCGCCCTTTCCCCTTCTTCCCAAATATCTCCTCCCCTCCGCTCCTTCGAGTGTGGTACTGCGGCGGTCCCTATCGCTATAAGGCCCACCGAATACTCCCTCGAATAAAACCAACAACCCGACTCCTCTACCCACCGATTGCGGGTACGAGTATCCGGCTTGTCGTTCTATCGGAGCATCCGGGTTATCGACCAACGTGAAGTCCCGGCTGGGATTGCCGAACACCGTCTCGCTGAGCCGACCTAGGGCTGACGCTGACAGAAGGTAGAATCTAGTCTACCCACCCCGACTTCCTTGGTACGAACGAAGAAAAAACCCATCGAGAGATATGCAGATCAACATTTATCTGCAAGAAGGCGGGGCAACCGCTGGAGCAACCGAACCCCTGCAGACGATAACATGGGTGTTGCTCTTGGCCATACTCGCGGGGATCGCCATGGCCGGGGTCAATCGACAACCCGCCCACCCCGCGACACGGCGTGGACACCGGGGAAATTATCCAGTTGGGAACCCCGTACTCCAGACACTACGTGGTTTAATCCACCGCACCGGGTTGTTGTTGTTGCGTGTCGGTCGACCGCAGGCACAACCCGGCCACCCTCGATGCGGGCATAGGAGAGGACCGCATCCTCGGGGCAACAACCCGAGAAGAAGTGCGTTTGCCGCACAATTGGATTCCGGGGAGTTACCCGGGATCTTCGCCAACGAAGCAGGAATGCCGCCCCTAGAGGATACGGGGGTACGGGCCTTCTTGGACGACTTGATTATCATCGACCCACACACGCGAAACGCGCGACTCGCGTCGGAACAAAACGAACCCCATGGCATGCGAACTATGGTCCATGACAATGGGGCACTTTACGCGGTGCCGAAGAGAAGGAACCCCGATTAGGATCGCGATTCTTGATGAAGATAGACGGCCGGGCCGTCCTATACCCCATCCATATCCTTTCTCAACATCTGCTATCTAATCACTTGAAATCCAACTACTTCCGGTTCAGTTTTGATTCGCGACGGTTCAACTTCGCACGGTTCAACAAGGAAATCGACATCTTTACATTCAAAAGAGAAAAGACAAACAAATACGACAACAATCTGCGGTACAAACTATAATTGCGTACGCGGGAGGGCCAGAAGATGGCGCGCTCCCGGAATGTTCATTTCGCTCTACTCTTCCCCTTCCGATCCGACGACGGGGCGCCACCGCTCGAATTTCCCAGCTGCTCCACCCCATCCAGGATCCCCCGCATATAGGCGAGGAACTGCTCGCGGTCGGCCTCGGGCTGAGAATCGAGCATGGCGGAAAAACGCGCCGCGTCTTGAGCCACGACCTCCTCGGACGAAGCGGCCTGGGAATGGCGAAGGAGGTCCGCTAAAGACACGGGAGGCTCGTTCGCCTCCGCGCTGCCGGGGCGGATCGTGGACCCCGCTGTCGTCGATGGGCGCGCTGCGGGAGGAGGAACCCGACTGGAGGACGCCTGCTGAGAAGGCGGGGGAGCCGGCTCATCTTCCAAATCGTAGTCCAAGGGGTTATCCCCCAAGGCCGAGGGAGAGGGCGACGACGACTCGCGACTGCTCAACGGGGAGGGACTCCGGGCAGGTGACGCAGAACGAGACGCGGGACTCCGTGCCCGCGTCGGCGCAAGGTTGCGGTTTCCGTCACCGCGTCGCCTGTAGGAGCGCCGAGTGTTCTGCAACGGAACGAAACGACCTAGGAAAACGCGATACGGGAATTCGCGCGCTGACAGAACATGGAGTCAGAAGGATAGAAGAAAAACCGCACGAGACACTCACATAGGACGTGCAGATTCGACAGGCGAGCGTCGGGGTGCAGAAGCTGGTACACCCCGTTTCCGAGATGTTCCCAGTATTCAAACTGGAAGGCGCGTAGCGCGGCCTCGTCCTGGTCCGAATACGCGGCGTAGAATTCGCCCCACGTCTCACACGTCTCGTGCTTGTCGAAGCACCGCTTGCAAGTCCGGCGCGGCTTGTTAGGCTGGCGCTCGTTAGGGTCCGTATCATCCGTACAGAACCTCCCCGAACCACACCGCTGGCAAGCGGGCAACAGCTGCCTAACCACCGCCCCGATGGCCCGGTGACCCTCGTGCTCGAAAGTAGAGGGCTCGATACTGGTGTCCCGGGTTAGACGGGGCGCCTCGGGAATCGGACGATTGACGAATAGGCGGGATCGCGCCGGCGGGATGTACCCCCGTCCCCGAAGTCGCATCCGCTTGCGAGGAGGAGATCGGGATCTCCGAGCCTCGGGCGGGAACCAACGCGGTTGGCGAGGCGGTTGTGAACTACGCCTGGGAGGCGGGGAACGACGGGGATACCGACGAGAGGACGAAGCGACGGGCGACCGACGAGGACGGGAACTCCCCCGAAAATCCGCGTTGGAGGCGTGCGGGGGCGACGCCCTGTCCACCGGGGACCTACTCTGCCGCGTATTTGGGCGAACGTCTTCTTCATCGGTCTCGGAATCCACTCGAGCGCGATACCGCTTTCTCGACGGGATTTTTATCTTGAACGAAGGGGGACTCGCGGGTGGGAACGAAACGGAGTCTTCGTCCCCGTCAACGACCATCTCCTCGCCTGCAGCAGCGAGCGGCTCGCTTGGGGCAGCGGGGGGAGACGGCGCAGGTGAAGAAGCCGGGGTGGGGGAACGGGGAACCGTGGCCCCCAAAACATTGCGCGGATCCTCCCCTTGCTCCAACACAAACGAGTCGAGCTCGTCGCCATCAAGGATCGAAGATGTGAGGGAGTAATCGGGGGGCTCTTCCCCCCCAGGAACCCGTTCGCCAGGGCCGTTCCCTCCGACATGGGCGAGGACTAGGGACGAAGTCAGCAAACCGGGTTATTGACGCTGGGAGAAATAAAGAAACGAACAGTCGAAGAGTTCTGCCATCCCAACGCTCTCGAAGATGTGGGGCTGCTCCGACAACCGCCCACGATCGTCGCGACGAGGATCCACCCAGTTCGCCCGTATAGTCCGGACGCGGGTTATCGGTTGGTTCAAGTTGGAAATAATATACGGGACGTCATCCCGCATCAGGAGCTCGCTGCGAAGACGAGTCAACTCGTTTTGACGCTCAACCTCGGAAGATTCGGCGTAAGCGACGCGCATTGCGCGGTCAAGGACGTCCAGGTAGTAATGCGAAAAACGAACGCTAGCGCCGATTTGCGACAGCCAGCACAGATAACGTTCAAAGAACAGCTGGGAAGACGGGTTAAAAGCCCGTTACAGTTAGGAGGACAACAATACTCACCAGGCGAAGGATCAGACGCTCCGCTTCGGCCGCCGGGTTCCTCTCGAAAAGTTCCATGGCGGCGGTCAAAAGGTCGACCTCATTGATCAGCTCATGGGACAAATCCCGCACGGGCGGGTTGGGAGGATTCCCCGGCACGAACTGGCGGAAAATATTGTTGTTCCCACCCGGACGACGCGCCCAGAAGACGCGAACAGGGGCATATCGCGGCCCGAGGACTTGGAGCACGTACCACCGCAGGGCGAGATGACCCAGGCAGAACTCGTGGGCCCCATCCGCGAAAGGGATGGACAGGTCGGCGTCGAAACCGCTCACGAGCTGGCGCCAAGGGCGTTGGCGACGACCGACATAGTGGTGGCGGGGCGGCTCCAAGCGGTGACGCGAGAAAGACTCGCGACCCAAAGCCCAGCGGATGAGGTCCGGGTTATGCCTGGGGGGTGGGGGAGGTTGTGCGACTCCCGAGCGAGCGACCCCAGTATTCCAGACCGGCGCGAGAGGGGCAGGGTAAATAGCGCGAGTGAGACGCGGATTGGAGATGCTCCACCGGTCCTCGCGAAGAAACGGGAGGCGATCCGATTCAGCATAGGCGGGCTCTTGGCCCGCTAAAACGCTGTGGACGTTGGGATTTGACGGGTGCGATGCTGGTCGCCCGGCGTCCCTAGGGAGCGCGAAATCCGGGTCGAAATCGACAAGGCGGAGGTCTAGTCGCCAAGTTGGCGCGTACTGAGGCGCCGGCGTTAGGGGCACGAAAGCGAGAGACGCGGAGGTCTTGCTGGAAGGCTGCGACATGGGGGAAGAAAAGAAAGGGAGAGTCGCAACGACATCCCGGCGCCCCGGGTTATTCAAGACGCGATTGAATTGAACAGGGACGCACGGAAGCCGCAGCTCAGGGGAGTTGATTCAAGATTAAGCTTGTTCGTGCCCAAATGCGGATTAGAACCGCGACTGGGACGATTAGGCTTTGATGGCACCCACGGAGCGGCGATCAAAAACGGAATCAAAACGGACGATGACGAAGTCAACATTACACCATCCTACTCAACACGATAAATCGGTACGGGTTATTGGCGGTAACGATTACTGCACTACAACCAAGTCGCTGAGGACATCGACCTTGAAGAGGGGGGGTGATGTCATGATCCACCTCATGCTACCCTTTTTTCCATTTCTCCTCGCCATCCATTACGCCGTCCGGGTTATCACGAAACCCCGAAACTCCTCATTCCTAGGACCAGATTCTCCACTGCGCCACCCGGGCCGTCCTGGAACGTCCGGGTTATCTCGACTATGACGCCCGGGTTATCATGGAACCCCGACAGACGGATCTCAGACGGCATACAGGGGGACAGGAACTCCTTTCCAACTTCCCCGATCGCCCTGGAGATCCACGACTCCTCTCCGAACTCTATATGCATAACTCACCCTATCTGTAGGAGATAGGGACTTCCCCTGGGCCCGATCGAATATAGTAGAGACGTATAAATACTCAGTAGAATCTACATGTACGGTAGATTCTACCTCGTCTAATACCAGTGCTACTTTGGCTTGGCAACAACGAAGCGTCCTTCTCACCAATCCGCCCTTTCCCCTTCTTCCCAAATATCTCCTCCCCTCCGCTCCTTCGAGTGTGGTACTGCGGCGGTCCCTATCGCTATAAGGCCCACCGAATACTCCCTCGAATAAAACCAACAACCCGACTCCTCTACCCACCGATTGCGGGTACGAGTATCCGGCTTGTCGTTCTATCGGAGCATCCGGGTTATCGACCAACGTGAAGTCCCGGCTGGGATTGCCGAACACCGTCTCGCTGAGCCGACCTAGGGCTGACGCTGACAATACCGGCAGCACCCGCGTTTACTGCGACGACGGAAGCCGCCGGGCTGTCCCATTTGCAGCAGGTCGAAGCTTCCGGCGAGCTTTTCCTGCCAATCTCTGTCGACGACTGGGAGCTGCCGAACGGTGCTCCAGACCTTTCTGAGGATGAGAACACCGACGGTCCTCCTCCTGCAGCGGATGAAAACGACCCGGATCCGTTTTATACTGTGCCTCAGGCCGCGAAACCCTTGCCAACCGCGCGAGATGTGCACCCCAATCCCGCTGTCTACCTCATTTATGTTGTGGTTCTCTGGCTGCACTCGCAGTTCCACCTACCGTTCCGCGCTTGCAACGCGCTCCTGGCTGTCTTCGCCCTGGCTTTCAAAGCAGGCGGAGCACCAATTCACCCTCCCATCCGCACCACTCTCCCCACCATTATCAATCATCTCGGTGCCGAGCCGTCCATTCAAATTCTCCCCGTCTGCCCAGGATGCCTCGAGGTATTCGCTGCGTCAACTCCGAAGGATGCGTTATGCTCTCGCTGCTCCCATCCTTTGTATCCCAACACTCCAACCCCATCGCAGCTCCGTAACAACACCGCCCCGGAGAATCCACGCCCGTATCTCCAATTCCCCACCAAGTCGTTAGCGGAACAGCTTGCGACCTTGCTCTCAGTGGAGGGGGTGGAGTCTGAGATTGAAAAATCACTTGGGAAGGCTAAGGCCCGTGTTCCAGGGGTCTGGAAGAACATCTTCGACGGGAAGGTCTGTCAGGAGCTGCCAACCGCGGAGGGTAGTCGGTTCTTTTTCCCGTCCGACGAGGAAGTTGCCGCCGGTGAATTGAGAATCGGGGTGACCATGGGTGTTGACTGGTACGCTTTCCATGCGATGCGGCTCGTGCGCAGTTAACTAATGGTCCCGCCTTCAAGGTTTTCTTACCTGCGAAGTCAAGCATCGGCCTCGCATACCTCTTGTCCGATGTCGTATAGCCTGATTAACTTGCCTCACAACCTTCGGTGAGCAACGCTCTCTGTATCCCTTTCTTCCATTCTCACTCTCTTGCAGCTACCGTACCGCAAACCTTCTTCTAGCGGGGATTATGCCCGGCCCGAAGGAAGCGAATCCAGATCAATGCCAACGCTTCCTTCGTCCGCTCATCAACGAGCTCCTTCGTCTTTGGAAGGACGGGGTAATGATAACGACACCGAAATTTCCCCAGGGCCGCCTCGTCCGAGTCGCTTTGGTCGCCGTCGTATGCGACAAACCCGCTGCCCACAAGCTCGGTGGATTCGCCTCCCACAGCCACACTAACTTCTGCACCATGTGCTGGATCACACAGTCAATGAAATCGTCCCCGGAGGCATTCAAGGAGAACGGTGAGTTGCCTTTGTCCTTTTCTACTCTTTGTCTTTGTCGTCGTCGGATATTTGGTCTGGGCGCCAAAGAGGAAACCGGTTTCCTCTCTTAAGCGCCCATCAAATTTCGCATCAAATTTCGACCCCCTTTTGCCTTCGGGCTTCCACGTCTCACTATCTCTTCTGCTCTCTCCACGGCATCTAACCCGAATTGCTAGGGTTTCCTAAGCGAACCGATGCCGAGCATCGCCGCCTTCAAAAAGAATATCTCAAATGTACCACCAAAACCGCTCGGGACGCTTTTGTCAAACAACACGCCACTCGCTACTGCGAACTCCACCGTCTCCCTTACTTCAATCTCTGCGAAATGATAGTCATCGACCCGATGCATAATTTATTCTTAGGTGCCATCTTTCACTACGTGCATTTATGTGCTCTAACTCTCTTTCAGGTGTCGTCAAGACCCACTTCTATCATATCTGGGTACAACTCAATGTGCTCCGAAAAACCAAGGAGCTCCGGTCGCTCCACGCACTTCTTTCCAAGGTCTGTATGTCCACCGTCGATAATTGTGCCCTTGCTCAGGTGTATTCCTTTCTCAGCTCAAACTTCCTGCCCATCTCGGGCGTCTGCCGAGCCTCATTGGCGAGCCCGCTGGCGGCTCGCTAACCGCTGATCAGTGGCTTGTTTTCTGTATCGTTGTCGCACCTTTGATAGTAGGTTGCTGTTTCACGTATGCCCTGTTTCCTTCTGACGGATGTACAGATCCCGCAACTCTGGCAGGAGTACATTCCGGAGGAAACCCCGCAAGAGCTGGCTCAGCGTCGTGCCCGTGAAATCGCTGCAACTTTGGAGGCCAAACGGGCAGCTGCTGCTGCGGCACGTCAAGCTCCGCCTGTGAGTTTATCGGCTCACCTAGTCATTGTGCCCTTTCAATCCGTCGCACAGGTACCCACAGCTAAGCGCGCTCGCCGGCCGACCGCCAGAGCAGCTGTGAGATCACCTCACTCTAAAATTTACGCTTGCTGATCCCATGTAGGAAATGGACATCGATGAGACCGCGCTAGACGCCGGTGCCAACGATGACTCGGACGACGATTCATACGGATTGAATCCTACGCAACAAAAGCGCCGAAAGCGCAAACAGCAGGAGGATCGGCAGTCCACCGTCGCCGAGGACGAGGCAAAAGATAACGCAACCCCTTCAAACCTGCATCCGGACGACCCAAAGAACTTCCTGAAACTGTCGTCTGCTGTCAAAATTCTTGTCGGGCGCACCATCATCGAGGCCGATCTTCTCAAGGCCGACACCCTACTTCGAGAGTATTGCTGGGAACTTGTCGAGGTACGTAGATTCTGGCTTCGGTTTCAAACGCATGACGTTGACGTTTCCGTAGCTTTATGGCCCCGAGGTGATTCGTCCCAATCACCACTATGCGACACATACATCCCACTGTGTGCGCAATTACGGGCCGCTTCACGAGTTCTGGACGTTTCTCTTCGAGAGACTGAACAAAGTCTTGAAGAGTTACAAGACCCCCAACCACGCGGGAGGGGAACTAGAGTCCTCCTTCTTCCGGGAGTTCCAGCGCACTGTGCAGCAGTCGCGGCTAGTAAGACTTTTTATCTTTATTTATGTACACATCATTGACCTCTTCTTAGCTTGGTCAAGGCGCGCGTGAGCCGGTTGGGTCAGAGCTGCGTGAAGCTGTCGAAATCATGTATCGTGCGACCGATGACGACCGCGGGACGGTGCAGGCTCTTGCGAGAGACCTTGACACTGCGCAGGAGGACGGTATGTGAGGCTCTCCTACCTATGATTTGCAACTAATATTGTGCAGGGGACGTTGCTTTTCAGCTAAGCACTCGCGCCGAAAAGAGCCAGTTAGCTCCAGAGCTATACTTCGCTCTTCTACGGCACTTACAGATTAGGCTGCCTAACGTAGAACTGCACTCCTTCGTGGAACGTGCGCCTTCGGCCGACAGCGTCGCCCTGGATCCTTACGGGCTCCTTTTCAATCACGTCGTTGTCCGCTCTTCCCGCTACCTCGCATCCTCTCGCACCTCCCAACCCCACAACTCCTTCATTGCGGTACGCTCGTCTGCGGCTGCCAACGCTCAGATCTGGGTCGGCGAATTGCAGTCCATTGTCGCCATCGAACAGCCGGGCAGCACCAATGTGCATCGATTCGGGCATGTGCGCTGGTTCCACCCCCACGACTGCGCCACTCCAGGGCACCGTGTGGGCTCAATTGTGCGTTTTCTAATCGATGGGTATGCTATTTAATTTGATTTGTCCCTAGTTCTCCGCTCCGAGTCCAAATCTGGGAGGCGGACACTTATCTTTCTGGCTACGGGCCTGACACATTAATCGATCTACAAGACATAATCTCTCATGCGGTTCGTACGGATGCCACAATCAGAGGGCGGAAGTACTGGGCAACCATTTTAACTAGCAAGGTGCATGGCAGTGGCACACTCTCCTCATGACTTCTCCGCTGACTGCCATCCATTCGCAGGGATAGCTACATATAGGATTGACCGTTATACCTCATTTAATGATATCACTTTGTTGCCTCGCGATTCGCTCTTGATCACTCACTTTCTGCCTCATTCACAAACACCTAGATCTTAAGAAGACCAGGCGTCTACTTCTGTCCAGCAGGTCCTCTCAAATTACAACAGCGGCGAATAGATCCAAGGATATTATTGCGTACGTGCACATATCTATGAAAGACAGAGAGCTGACTATAATCTAAGCCGACTCATCATCAGCCAAGTACGCCATCTCAGACGGATGCAAGGCCGCCCGGGACATCTGCAGCTTGAAGACCGTGAAGTGGGCTGGGTCTGGCAACACGCGGAGCTCGCTGTACGTCGTGCTGGTTCTCTCCATCCACGCCGTGCTGACCATCGATTCATACAGCGGCTTTTTGCGAGTCAGACCTGGTGCCGAATGGTCCGCATTCTCAGGCATTCCCTTGAAGCGAGCGACCCTGTGACCAGTCGATGCTCCGGTAGCATCCGGCTGCTCTTTTGCGTCGGCGAGCATGGTGCGCCGGAGGGTCTTTAGGTGGGCCAAGTAGAGGTTAAGCTGAATAAAGACAGGTGAGTCTTGAACCATCTAAATCATCGTCAAAACACTTACCCAGCTCGAACGGTAGTGCTTGCGGCGCACCTCCCAACCACCCTCACCGCCGCCCGCCCCTTGGCGGTACGCTTGAAACACTGTCTGATTGACGTTGCCGCAGTCAGAATGCTCGGAAGACATGTCGGTGGTATGGATCATGTCATAATCACCGACAGTGTTCTCCTCGCCATGCACCTCCCGGAGCTTCGGGACGGTTTTTCGATGATTGCGCGCTTTCTGCACACCTCGTAAGTCATTTTTCGGCGAAATGGTATGCGACTGACCTCCACCCTCCTCCCACGGTGCTTGGTGAGCGCACACTTGCGGCGCCGGCGCAGTTGTCCTTCCGGGGTGTTCTGCGCCGTGTACGTTTTGCGGAGGCTCCCATAGAACTTTTTCACCGTTCTCAAGACTTGTGAAGGTGTGGGATTGCCATACGTTGCAGGCTAAAGATTGGATGATCGGTGCGAGCGGTAAAGTGAGTGACAATAGAGCTTACCTTATCTCTCTCAATGTGCTCCATGACCAGATCTCCGATGGCAACACAGATGCTCAAGTTGTGTAGGTCGCTGACCCCGGCCAACCAGTTTGGGTGCGTCCTCTTCGTCTCCTTGTCCGCAAGATACTCCTGCTCTTGATCTGGGCCCAACGGATGCGGAAGCCGCTTGACAACTTCGTTGTCCTTGCCGAGGACGTTGATACCCAACGCCCAGCGGAACTTGGACTGCATGATCGCCTGGGCAAACTCGGTAAGTGCTATGGGATGAATCGGAGTATAACTGACTTGTATCTTTGTCAGCTTCGCCTTTGCCTGAAGCGCCTCCTTTCGGACCTCGCCTTCCTTGCCTGCGCGCGCTTCTTGCACCTGCAGCGCGGCGGCCTTTGCCTCAGCCTTTGCCTCAGCCGCTATCCGGGTATTTTCCGCAAGCTGCGCAGTCAGAGCGATGATGGTGTTCTGCATCTCGGCGAGCACAGGCAGCGGCGGAGGATAATTTTGGGTCCGCGTTATCATCTGCTGCTGCGACGGGACGGGGAGAGGGTAATACCCCTCATGGCCGTAGGACTGCGAGCGCTGGGGGAAGTCCATCTGGAAACCTCGACCATCGTCCCCGGGGTACATGGGATTTGGATACTGGAAGTCTGGTGAGCAAGCACTGTAACCTGCCAGATACATTACTTACTGGTGTGTCGCCAGCTCCCTCAGCACCCATCGTATACGCGGAAGGCGGGTAAAGGGGTTGATAGTTCTCGTCCATCAGAAGAGTGTAACTGACCGTTTCTTTCTTTCGCAGTGCTTAAATACCTTGTTCTCCGTGTCGCGCCGCACCGCACCGGTATCAAGGTATGTGCTCCGTTGTCCTCTGTATCATGGGAACCATGCGCACATTCTTTCACAGATACCTCCAATTTTTCACGGACACGACCTGGGGTGCGCGGACGCGGACGGTTGCTTGGGCACGGCTCACAGGCGCAGCAAGACAGCATGGGCATCCGGCCTGGCCCCGCAGCGGATGACATCATTATTGGGTTGGATATGTTTGTGCTGGCATTGACCGGCGCTGCCTGGTGGCGGGATTGGGCGGGATTGAATATTACAATTTATCCGCAATTTGATTCTGTTTTAATTGTGCCACCGATCTGTCCATAGGGTTCTCTGGGATATTGCCAAAGCATGGCTTGTTCGGTAAGATAACCTGACCCTGAGCTGGCTATACAGGACGCGTAATCTGTCCACGCACGGCGAGATAGGATTTCTGAGTTGTCCACACGCATGGCTTGTTTGGCCAAGCGTCCTTGCCCCTGAGATGGCCATATGCGGACAGGTAATCTGGCCATACGACGCCAGGTAGGATTTCTGAATTGGCCACGGTGGTAAAATATAGGATTAGTTGTCTGTCCAGTACTACAGAAAGATGGGCAAGTGTATACATACTCATGCCTGTCCCCTCGGTCGCAGATGAAGTAGCCATCACATGGAAAAGTTGTCAATCTGAGAAATCCCTTGGTCTGTCCACACCGTGGATACTTTCCGCAAAACGCAGTGAATTCTCTGAGTCCGACCATCCACTCCTCGCATTGGAAAAAAAGCTCCACACAAACTCGACGAAAACAAGTCTTGTAAAATTCACGAGAGGCGGGGACCCGCGGTATCGATGGCCGATTCAGCATTATCCTGAGACTGAGACCTGGAATCGAGGCTGTGACTCTGGTGAGTCTGTTGCAAGGAAGCCGATGGCGAAGAGCTCAAATGCTTTCGGCAAAGTGGATAGGATTCAGCGCGGCCTTTTGGTCTATGATAGCTTTCTAATTCTCGGCGGAGAACTGCGGCCACGCGGTTTCTGGACCGGCGCAGAGGTTGCAGAGGCTTCTGACAGCACAATCACATTCGTGCGCGACACATTCCCGAAACTCACATACCTGATCACAGTTGCACAGGTGCGGGACTTGCTGCGCGGAACGGCTTGCGTCTTCTTTTCTTGGGTGGGTCGTTGACAGAGATGCGTGGACGACATCTGGGGTCGGCGCAAGCACGGACGGTGTGCTCGACCACTTTCGCGAATACGACTCTGGAATGGGACCGCACCACTGATTCCAGCGACGTTGCGGGACTGTACGGAGTCTAGAAAATTTGCAATCGTCCTCAAGTTTAGAACGTGACTTTTCGCATGCACTAGAATGCGAGGGAATAAGATACCGATCGTCGGGCGTCTAAGAGGGAGGCGCGATATTGTACCGGACGCAATCGTCGAAGGGAGCTTGGCGGGAAGAAAGACGATGTTCTAGAATAGCGGGGACAAATGGGTTCATTGTTCAATCCAAGACCAGTAAAATCGCAGAAAAACGGATGAAATTCGAATTCCCGGACGTAAAATAAGGAATATGGTTGGAGAAAAGCTTTGAAGAAGGAGGGGGGAGGGGGTAGAGTTCAGAGCTGGCATCTGAGACACAGGACCCGAGCTTATTTGTTTGATGTCGATCGAGGACGAATTCGATCGCCCTGCGTTTGTCTTGCTTTTGTCTTCCCTGATCCCTTTCGCTGCAAAAAAATTCAACCTCGACCTCTTCCCGACTCCCGGCGTCCGAGACGAGACGAGACGACCTGGGGTATCCGCCATCGTCACCCCGGATCATGCCAGAGCTGAAACTCGGCCACCGCCTTGCTCCACATTCTTCAATATGGGCCAGCAACAGCAACCATGCCGTGCGTGACGCAGCACAGGGTCCATAGCCTGCAGCCGGATTGCCTGGCTTTCTGCACGGCGGAGGATGATGCCTCGGTCAACTGACCAGGGACCGCGAATAAACCTTCGGTGTGCGTTTGACGAAGTTTGGACCGAGGTCAAGATGCCCAACGCCGGATACTTGCCAGAGGCTGGAACCCGAATGCGAACTTTCTTATGGATGAATCCTGTCGCAGAAACGTCGGAGGTCTCGAGACTGTTGGGACTTCGGTGTCGGAGCTTGTGGATTTGGGTGGAGGTGCGAGACTTAGACTATCTCTCACTGGACTGCTCTATGCTGGCTGGCGAGAATCTTCAGCTGCTCAGATCTTGTGCAGCAAATCTTGGCGGCATAAACCGACGCGGGGCGGGACCGAGTCACGCATGACTCGTTGCTGGTTGATTGAGACTTCGGCTCTTGCTGGCGCTTGAAGATGTCGGGGTTCTGACTTACTATGTTCAACACCTTTATCATCTGAACGGTTAATGGTGGCAAGAAACATGCCTGGACTGCTGTGACATGTCACGGTCACGTCAAGAAAAGCTTGAGGCTGGGTTGAGGCTGGGGCAATTCCGGAGAGGAACTGTGGGGCCCGTTACAGGGCTGGGGAGAACGTTCGGATAGCAAGGGAACCGTGGAGCACTGTGCGTTTCAAGTGGTTTTTGCGACTCATCCGGCGCCAGAACAATGCTTTTCGCACTGATCTTGCTTGTCAGCCAGATCAGCGATGTTTCAGATGAAGCCAAAGAGCAAGTTGGATGCCTGCAAGACATTGAAGCTCGAAGCTTGAAGCAGTTTCAAGAAGTGCAAGCAAGATTGAGCCAAACCGGTGTCCAGTCCAAAGTTATAAGAGCGAGAATCGAGCTACTAGTAGTTGGCGTCCCGCTGGGGGAATTGATAGGCATATAAATCGCGGCTGTCGCCAGTTCGCGCCAGTCTTTGCGCAGAGCAAAACGCGGCGCTCAAAGGAAGAGTGGAAGAACGAAGTTGGCTGAATCCAGAGCAATACCAATTGAGCCAGGCCGAGGTACAGATATGTGGGCAATTGGCCAAGTCTATTGCCGTAGGGATGTCGGTCATCGCGAGTCGGCCCTCCCTCTCTTCGACGAGAGCAACCCGCGGCGCTTCAAGGAGTAGCGGAGCAATCGCGTCGACTGAAGCTCGATGTTAACTGAGACTTGATCATCGAGAGAGTGTACAAATCTTGCACAAATCAACCGCGCCAATCTCACCATTTCCAGTCATTAGCGACTCTCAAATATCCTACGTCCTTCGTGTGATGATCTAATATAGGCACGTTGTTGACGAATCCAGATGCGGGATCAAGTCAATGAGGGATGAGGGAGAGAAGGTCAAATCAGTGATCACACAGTTCCAAATTTTGTCACTAGGGGCCGGCCCTGCCGACTGGAACCTTGCTTTAGGTTACGAGCGACTGCGCCATACAATTCAAAAAAAAAATCTGCTCTCATCCCTGCTATGTAAACTGCTACTCTACACATCTGCCTTCTTTCCCCGTATCTCCACGACTTCATCCAAAGGCGTCCGGGCCCCATTCCTCCGCGCTTCCAACGGCCTGCACGCTCGAGCTCGACGACTAGGACAGTAACTCAGAGGGAGGGAAGGAGGAGGTCGGGGTGAATGGGTAGGGGAGTCGTCTGTCGTCGCCACCGTGGTCTCCGAACCTATGCGCAAGAAATCGACGACAGCGTGCCCTTTGTAACGAGGAACGATGCAGTCAAGGTCGCCAGGAGTAAACGACCTATAGGCTATGGGGCGCGACCAAGGTAGTGATGGTTGACCCGCCTATGACGGTCCCTGTCGCAGCCTGCATCAATCGGACTTCGTCGTGTCGCAGTTGGAAGTGGTGGAGGATCGTCTCAGCCAAAACCTTAAGATCGTAAGCGACTAGATCCGACGACCGTTCGGATGCCAGAGCAAGGCGTCCGCGGTCCGCAAAGGTCAAAGCCCGGACAATCTGCAATGCGAGTTCCGGGGGGAGGTCGTCCAGACCAGCGAGGTCAACTGAGTTTACGTGAGGTAGGCATGGGTCAACCGGTGATAAGCCGTGTAAATGACCACACATGAAAGGCGCAGTTTTTGCGTTTTTCATTAAAGCTCTACCTCACGCACACACCTCAAATGAGAGCTACCGTTAGTCTCGAGCGGGAAAGCTACTAAGTCGAATAGCTTAAGGCTACTACAAAAGCGAACGTTATGAAATTACTGGAAAGTAAAGATTACGAATAGCTCTAGAAGTACGCCTGACTTCACAAGATGGTACCCACGGTTGCGCCCTGGATGAGCCAATGCTAGACTTGGACCAAGAGAATGTGGAAGCATGCACAAGAGTTAAAAACCTGAAGTGGTCTGGACTTAGCGAAAGCCAGGATGTTTGTTGTTGCATCTTGATAACTCAAGACGCGTCGGGGCACGTGTAGGAATGACGGTCGGGACTCGGAGTTTCTCCTTCCGGCCGGGACAGGTGGACAGGGGCTGGGTTGATGCGACAAGACGGAACTTATTGGATCCGGGATCACGATTTGATCTCGGGCCATTCCCGATCGAGTCAAGAAGGTTCAACTTGGTTCTTTTACCATACCCATATCTCTAGATTGAGTGGGCGAGTTACCAAGAGGCGTAGACGAGGCCGCTAGGCCTGCCCTGAGTTTGGGCCACCCACTAGACGAAGAACAACCTGTGCAAGACAGGAGGGTTTCAGCAATATCACCCGAAGACAACCAATTTCAATACGATCGGGTTAGAACTGCCCAACTAGACATCTCGACGGGCCAGGGCACCAATGGCGGAGTAGGATGTGGAGCAGGGAGAGTCATGGGGACCGGAAGACATCCGAGGACATAATATTCGTATCGTAATCATAAATCCCAGCACAGTATATAAAGGCTCAGAACTCGTAGATTTAGGCAGCAGATTATTCCGGGGCTGTAGTGCATACCGCATAGCAGGGTCTGGGTAGTGGTGCTCTGTATATG